>PITA01006256.1:0-48940 GCA_004023965.1 Spilogale gracilis
TTACACTGTTGGTGGGAATGTAAACTGGTGCAGCCGCTTTGGAAAACAGTGTGGAGATTCCTTAAAAAATTAAAGATAGAGCTACCCTATGACCCTGCAATCGCACTACTGGGCATTTACCCCAAAGATACGGATGTAGTGAAAAGAAGGGCCATATGCACCCCAATGTTCATCGCAGCAATGGCCACAATCGCCAAACCGTGGAAAGAGCCAAGGTGCCCATCAACAGATGAATGGATAAAGAAGATGTGGTGTATATATATACAATGGAATACTATGCTTCAATCAGAAAGGATGAATATCCAACTTTTGTAGCAACATGGACTGGACTGGAAGAGATTATGCTGAGTGAAATAAGCCAAGAAGAGAAAGTCAAGTATCGCATGGTTTCACTTACCTGCGGTGCATGAGGGGTAAACTGGAGGACAGTGGGAGTAAATGGGAAGTAAATGGGAACTAGGGTAATCTAGGGAGGGAAACAAAACAACAGAGACTTTGGACAGAAAAACAAACTGAGGGACTTGGAGGGAGGGGGGGTGGAGGGATGGGAGAGCCTGGTGGTGGGCACTGGGGACACCTAAAGTGTGGAGCACTGGGTGTGGGGAGCGGGGAATGAATCTTGGAACACTGGAAAAAAAATTTTAGTAACAATAAAAAAAAAGATGTGTAATCTCAAAAGGGGGCAGGGGGTACCCTCTGTAGAGAAGGAAAGGACCTATTAGGGAGGTAGGCACACACCCCCATTCTGTTGGTCCAACAGCATTCTAAGACACCTTCATCACATATTATTTATTATAGGGAAAATTTAACATCTGACCACAGGGGAATGAGCAAATTATCCTCTACCAACAAGCTATTATACATTCACTAATCAAGTCTGGAATAGGGAAATGTTATGAAATGCAGCTAAGCAGAAAAGTGGATATTGTAAACTACATAC
Source organism: Spilogale gracilis (assembly GCA_004023965.1). Taxonomy (NCBI): domain Eukaryota; kingdom Metazoa; phylum Chordata; class Mammalia; order Carnivora; family Mephitidae; genus Spilogale; species Spilogale gracilis. The sequence goes on from PITA01006256.1 coordinate 941, forward strand.
AGAGTGAAGTCTAAAACTACATACACACACACACATATAATACTGATGCACATATATCGAATATGAAATACAATAAGGAAGGATTCCTAATCAGTTGGGGTTGGGGGAAACGGTCAATAAATACACTAGGATTAAATGGACATGCACATAAAGAAAGAAAATAAGAGTCCTATCTCGCATCATACCAAAAAATCATTTCCAGAGAGTTTATAGGTCTACATTTGAAAGCCAAAAATATGGGGGAAAATGCAGAACATCTGCACGATCATGAGGTGGGGAAAGACTATTAAATCAAATGTACCAACTGCAAATTATAAAGGAAAATATTGCTACACTTCACCACACTAAAATGTAAAACTTCTGTGCAGTAAGAGACACATAAGCAACGCTTAAAGACAAGTGCCAGACTGGAAGAAAATATTTGCCATGCATAGAATACAGAAATACCATCCAGGATATATAAAGGAAAGAGTCCCATGGCGAGGGAAAAATGATAAATATGAACAAGCACTGGTGGATTTGGAGCCCCAGCATGTTACTATGAAAGAATCAACCTCGATGGTCATCAGGACAATATAGATCAATATACTGCTTCACACCACTGGTAAGGATGTTGTGATAGGGCAACTCTCAAGATCTGCCAGTGGTATGACTAGGTCGAAGGGATCCTGGGCACTGCACTTGTATTTATTTATTTATTTATTTATTTATTTAGTTAGTTAGTTAGTTAGTTAGTTAGTTATTTGAGAGAGAGAGCACAAGTAGGCAGAGCAGCAGACAGACGGAGAGGGAGAAGCAAGTTCCCTGCTGAGCAGGGAGCCTGATGCAGGGCTTGATCCCAGGACCCTGCTGAAGGCAGACACTTAACTGACTGAGCCACCCAGGCACCCCAGCCCTCTCACTCGTAGATGTAGGCCTTAGGAACTCCCACTAATGCAAAAACAGCCATGCACTAGAATGCTCAGTGCAGCACTGCCTGTAGTAACAACTGTATAAAACCATTACTAGAAATAAACAGCGCGGGGGGGGGGTGTTCAATGACAGAAAGCTATTACTGCTCCAATGAGTGAATTCCATCTTCGTGAAACAAGGTGGAATCACAAACACAATGACAGCGAATAAAAGCAAGTTACATAATAAATATAGTTTGTGATGTCAATTATGTAACGTCTTAAAATGCAAAAATAATACTACATGTTTTCCATAAATATGCAAGAAACTTATAACGGATTGGAAGAATATACATCAACTTCAGATTAGTGGCTTCCTCTGGGTGGAGAGGAAGAGGAAGGAACTCAGAAATGCATACACAGGGATCACTGACATAACTTAGCAAAAAAAAAAAATCTGCAGTAAAAGTGTGGAAATGGAAATATCAGTTGAATCTAGAGGGCGAATAGTTTTCTTGAAATAATTCCTTATTTTAAAATAAGAAGAGAGGAAAGGAGGGAGAAAAGGGAAAAAATGGGGAAGATGGCTGGAAGAACATACCAGAAACCTTCATGCTCGAGCAGAACTCTTGGGTGAAATTTCCCCTTTTTTTCCCTCTGCTTTTCAGGTTTTCTCCATTGAGCCTATCATGACTTTAAAATTTCTAACAAAAATGTACTGAACAATTGTGGAAGACTAGGCATGGCGGACTGTGGTATTTAATATTTCTGGGTCATTCGCCACCACTGCAAGTCTTTACATCCCAAAGCCTCGATATACATCTAAAAGGGCTGCTGCACAAGCAAGTGCAGGGTCAGCCGCCAGCAGCTGGACTTTACACTCTGCGCCGTGAGTTTCCTCCACCACCCCCTTCACCTGCACACGCAAAACCCCCACTGTGAGCTCCGACCCCGCTCCTTGCCTCCAGGGCTGTCAGGGGTAAACTCAGTGTGTTGTTAAACCACGAGCTCAAGTCAAGACCACGAGCTCAACTCAGGTGTCATGTGAAAAGTGGTAGATGTTCGTCCAAAGAGAGGAAACCTCTATGTTACACTGTGACGAGAATCTTTATAATGAGCCAGAGGGGAGACAAGCAATCTCACTATGGGTTTTACTTAAATTAGAGACTGCGAGGCAGACAATGCAGATAACTTCAATTCAGAATCCTCGTAGAAGTTACCCTGATGAGTAACTTGATTAGCAACAGCTCATGGACATTGGTCCCCCCACCTCCGCTTAGATCCCAACCCACGAGTATGGCTCTCCCTAGCACTGATGGGCCAACAGCGAATGGCCATCTTGGGGTCCAATAACAAGTATGCCAGGGAAGGGTGGGCCCCCCAAAAGCAAGACCAATCTGGGTGCACCAAAAGCTGCTGATCACCAGACTGGCAGCCATTCTCCTCCTTTTTCTTGCTAAAAGACCCCCAGATCGTGTTTGGCAGCCACGTGCCCTTCCCCAGGAGATGAAAGATGATGCCTTTAAGTCACGAATTGCCCTCTGCCAATGACCATCGCCTGGTGTAGGCACGAAACCCGGGATTGGTCAGTGACAAGGAATAAGAAGTCCAGTTTGGGGGGATGGGGAACATGGGAAAGATTTTCTCCCTATGAAAGAGAAAACTGCCCAAGGAAAAAAAGTCTTTTGCCCTCTTTCCTCGCTTCCTGCTTTGGCAGCTATTGTGTAAGGGTGAACACCTGAAGCTATGGCAGCCCTTTTGCAACCATGAGATAAGATGTTGGGACTTCTAAAAATTTTCAGCTGAGGACGGTACAGTGGAAGGATGACAAGAACCTGGGTCTGTGGTCTACGTTACTGGGCTACTAAATCAAGCTCAGGCATCTTACCTCCAGACTTCTTGTTAGATCAACTATAAATGTGCTTTCGATTTAAGCTTCAGTGAAGAGCATTGTTTATTACTTGTAACTGAATGTATCCAAACCGATACCCAAATGGATGGAAAATTTACTGCCTATTACTGGCAGGATAAAATGAGGGAAAAGAAAATAAATGAATATTAGCCATCCCTCTCTAAAAGTGTCCTGTTTATATTCAGCCTAAACTCACACATCAACTTCTATAAAAAATAATAACCATGGGGCGCCTGGGTGGCTCAGTTGGTTAAGCGACTGCCTTCGGCTCAGGTCATGATCCTGGAGACCCGGGTTCGAGTCCCATATCAGGCTCCCTGCTCCGCGGGAAGCCTGCTTCTCCCTCTCTCACTCCCCCTGCTTGTGTTCCCTCTCTGGCTGTGTTTCTCTCTGTCAAATAAATAAAATCTTAAAAAAAAAATAACCAGTCTATAAAATGGACATACTGAAGGATACCTCAGACCAAAGACTAACCTATGTTCAGCAGATTTTACTTAATAAAGTTTAATAAGCAGTAAAAGAGATTCATACATATTGGGGATGTTCCACAGGGTTACAGTAAAAAGAAAGAAGGAAGAAAAAAAGAGGGGCTGGGGAGGACAGAGGAAGGTTCCCTAGCACATTCTTCTTGATTTATGAAAGTCTATCCCTTTAGAATTCTGGTTAACTGAGGTCTTATTATGACAACCATTAATCAGTCCTCATACGGTTTGGATCACCACTCTTTGGAAAGAATGCTTCAGTGCTTCTTCCACACAAACACAAATTCGACACTGGCTCAGAAATTAGAGACTCGGTGCCATGAAGGATTCTGTCCCGCAGCCATACCTGGAGCCAGTTCCATTTCTAATTCTGCTCTGCTTGCAGAAACTTCATCTAAGTCAACAGATTTCCAAAGAAACAGCCACTCCTCTCCCCCAAAGTTCAAATAAGGGTCTTCCTGGTCGACTGAATCCTACCATTCTGAATGTCCACGTATCACTGAGGCACCAAAGCACTCCTTTGATTTTAGAGGGCTAGTAGAATACTCCTCCCATCACCCTAAACGTTTTCTCATGGTCGGGGGCAGGGGAGCATTTGAGACTATTGAAACTACAGCCAATTTGCCGAAACTATATATTTCTTTACTAATTGTGACACGTGATTCAAATGGACAGCTTTGCTCATTCTAGGTTATATTTTTAACTCAAAGGGCTGGGTTTAGTTTTTAGTTATTTTGAAGACAGTTCTGCATGCTTAATGTTTTACAGGAAATTTCTGTTTTTCCTTTCATCCTCATTATTCTAAATATACTCTTATTATATCAAAAGTCATCATATTAAAAAAGCAAACTGCATCATCAATTGTATCCCGATAGTCAATACCAAAATAAAATTCCCTTTACAGTAGAGATTCTTAATCTGAGTCCCTGGCCTCCTAGAGGATCAATGGAAAGGCTTTGTGCAAGGAATCCATGAAGCCCCCTGTAAACTGGCATGCATTTCACTACTAAGAACATTTTCCTGGGGGAAAAGCTGCTAACTTGCAGTAGATTTTTAATAAGGGTCTGTGATCCAAAAAGTGTTAAGAACCACCCTTTTTTAAAAAGATATTTGCAATCTTTATTTATTTGACAGAGAGAAATAGTGAGAGCAGGAACACAAGAAGGGTGACTGGGAGAGGGAGAAGCAGGCTTCCCGCTGAGCAAGGAGCCTGATGTGGGGCTCGATCCCAGGACTCTGGTATCATGACCCGAGCCGAAGGCAGACACCCAACAACTTGAGCCACACAGGTGCCCCAAGAATCATAGTTTTATAACATTCTTTTTTTAAAAAAAATTATAATGTTCAGTTAGCCAACATTCTTTATTTTAAAGGATATTAGAATGACTACTGAAGAAACATGCAGTATCTCCTTGATATTTGACTCATTTTGGTATGGGAGTGGAGAGATAAATATATTTAAAACAGAGATAAATGCTCACCTTTATTAGATCTTATTGTTTTTCCCTAGATTTTGATGTCAAAGAAAGCTTTCTGCAGTGATGGAAATGTTTTCTATCTGTGCTGTCCAACAGGGTAGCCCTTAGCTATATGTGGTCAATTGCGCACTTGAAATGTATGCCTAGTACAACTGGGGAACAGAGTGCTTTTATTTCATTTCATTTTAATTTGAATAGGCACAGGTGGCAAGTAGCTACCATATTGGACAGCGCAGGTCTAGACTTAAGAAAACTATGAAAATAAATTATATCTCTAAATAGCACAGTGCTGAGAACCATGACTAATAAGCCTTATATACCTTGCACATGATTCAGAATTGGTAGTCAACAAACACTGGAAGGAAAGAGAGAAATTCCCTTAAGTTTCTTATGACACACATGTCCTTATCCTCATGTGTCTGTGATGGTTTGTCCCACTCAGTACAGCTTCAGTAATGAATTCAAAATGCGAGAATTCTGGAGCAATCTGGACATTTAGAAAAAGGTATCTTTAAATTTTATTTATTTTATTTTATTGGGAGGGAGGGGCAGAGGGAGAGGGAAAGAGAGAATCTGAATCTCCACACTGGGCGTGAAGCCCGATGTGGGGCTCAATCTCACAACCCTGAGATCACGACCTGAGCCAAAACCGACCTGAGTGTTCAGCCAACTGAGCCACGTAGGTGCCCCAGAAGAAGGTATTTTGTACTATTGGAAGCCATAGGGTATTAATTTGTGGGAGCCAGATGACTGAGTGCTAGGAAATGATTTGCCAAAGAGGTTACGCTGCAGCCACAATAAAGTGTAAAGGACATTTGGGTGGCTTATGAACAAAGACCAAATCCAGAGCACTGCCAGGAAAACACAGTCTAGCCATGAAGCCAAAGATGTGACTGTCAATTCCTTCGTTAAATTAAGATGGTGACTCAGAATCCCTTCAATCATGCAATAGGCCCCTGAAAGAGATTAAGAACGTGTGGAGAGAACTCCAAGAGAATTCACAGGCGACCCACAGTGTTCTTAGTAAGTTACACATGCAGAAATATCCCCGGCATGACTGAGGGGACTGAAACATTACAGAATGAGGGGAGGTCTTCGGACTCCCAGAATTCTGTCAGGAAGCAGGCTCACAGGACTGCCTAGCTGTCAGTAGGTGTCATGAGAAAAGAAAGCATGCTCAGAGGGTGGAATCAAGAGCCCAGAGGGTAGGAAACCATAAAGTATCCTTTTCAGGGGCGCCTGGGTGGCTCAGTCAGTTGAGCATCTGCCTGTGGCTCAGGTCATGGTCCCAGGGTCCTGGGATCGAGCCCCGCATCAGGTTCCCTTGCTCCGCGGGGAGTCTGCTTCTCCCTCTGCCTGCTGCTCCCCCTGCTTGTGCTCTGTCTCTCTCTCAGATAAATATAATCATAAAAAAGAGAAGAATTATTTCTAGAATGTGAGGCATTGTCAAGTAACTATCAAAATTTGGGCAGTTAGATTTCAGAATCTCTATAGAATAGTGACTATGTTGTGCCCCCAATCTAACCTCATTTTTTTAAATGATGGGGGATAGAGGGCGATCCTGCGGAATGCATGTTTTTGAGCATCTTGTGGTGCTAGACTTGACCTGAGACCATATCCTTGCTTGGCTCTTTTTTACTCCCCTCCCTCACTTACAGGTTTTCCCTGAGAGCAGTCTGTCAACAAGCCACAGGCTCAACTTCCAGGGAACCAAGTTAAGACAGCCATTGAATCTCCCTAAAACTCAAATACCCCAATAGGCCATGCCTCACAGGGTTGCTGGAAAGGTTAAATGGCATATGTATATGTTTTTTAAATGCCATATTAAAATAAAATAATTACTACCATCCTTGGTTTGTTTTAGAGGCTTCTTATTTGGTGGTTCATAATCACATTTTCTATTTAATTCAGTGTGTATGTATTTTAGGCTTCTACTGCCCTGAGCTGCTGTGCATGGAAATGAGCTTCAGGTAAAAATACTCAAACGTGACAAACTTCTATCTGGCTGCATAGGTTTTTTTTTTTTTAAATAATAATTTATTTTATTTTTTCAGCGTTCCAAGATTGTTTATGCCCCACACCCAGTGCTCCATGCGATTCGTACCCTCAATACCCACCACCAGGCTCACCCATCCCCCACCCCCCTTCCAAGACCCTCAGTTTGTTTCTTTTTCAAGAATATTTTAATGCATTAAGCATCATCAGGAATGTCAGTGCTACCAAAGATTTCTCTGTGTGTTTTCAAATTCCTCCATCTAAACCACCTTGTATGGTATATATGTATGTGTGTGTGTGTGTGTGTGTGTGTGTGTGTGTGTGTGTGTGTGTGTAACTACCAGGAAAAGCCACATACTCAATCCTCTCTAGTAAAATATTGTCAGATTTAGTCAATGGATTCAGATGATCAGATGACAAAATTTGCGTTAGGAAAAAGTGACTTTCAGGTTCAACATGTTACCATAGTTTATTCTTTGAGGCAGGAAAAGCTCTGTGGTCCCCTATATGCCTTTATAGCCTCAAGATCCTTACAAAGAGGGAAACCACAGAAAGTTATTTTATTGCTGTAAAGTATTACTCCCAAGTTTCTCATTTTGTGGCTCTTGGTAGCACATATGCATGTTCAAACATTTGGGGGGACCCTGAGGAAGGGGAGACAGGTAACCGTTCTCTCCTCCATGGGTAAATTTACAAAGGTTTCTTAATATATGGGAGGCCACTGAGGAAGTGCAGGAGTGAGTCCCACAAGCCTGACTGCCAGGCAAGACGTGCTCTGTTAGGTCTTGGCAAAGTTTTGAGACAGACAAGAGATGTCCAGGAGCTGTGTATAAATGTGTGTGTTTAAAGGAGTGCAGTACATCTCCAAAGGCAAAGGAAACAAAAGCAAAAATGAACCTTTGGGACTTCATCAAAATAGAAAGCTTCTGCACAGCAAAGGAAACAGTCAACAAAACAAAGAGGCAACCTACAGAATGGGAGAAGATATTTGCAAATGACACTAAAGACAAAGGGCTGATATCCAAGATCTACAAAGAACTACTCAAACTCAATTCCCCCCCAAAAGATGATCACATCAAAAAATGAGCAGAAGATGAACAGGCACTTCTCCATAGAAGACATACAAATGGCTAACAGACACATGAAAAAATGTTTCTCATCATTAGCCATCAGGGAAATTCAAATCAAAATCACATTGAGGTACCACCTTACACCAGTCAGAATGGCCAAAATTAACAGGACAGGAAACAACGAGTGTTGGAGAGGCTGCGGAGAAAGGGGAACCCTCTTACACTGTTGGTGGGAATGCAAGTTGGTGCAGCCATTTTGGAAAACAGTGTGGAGATTCCTTAAAAAAGTAAAAATAGAGCTACACTATGACCCTGCAATTGCACTACTGGGTATTTACCCCAAAGATACAGAGGTAGTGAAAAGAAGGGCCATATGTAACCCAATGTCATTGCAGCAATGGCCACAATCGCCAAACTGTGGAAAGAGCCAAGGTGCCCTTCAACAGACGAATGGATAAAGAAGATGTGGTCCATATATACAATGGAATATTATGCCTCCATCAGAAAGGATGAATATCCAACTTTTAGAGCAGCATGGATGGGACTGGAGGAGATTATGCTGAGTGAAATAAGCCAAGAAGAGAAAGTCAAGTATCATATTTTGTGGAGCAAAAGGAGTATAATGAAGGACAGTAGGAGAAGGAAAGGAAATGTAAACTGGGGTAAATCAGAGAGGGAGACAAAGCATGAGAGACTTTGGACTCTGAGAAACAAACTGAAGGTTTTGGAAGGAAGGGGGTGGGTGGTGGGTGAGCCTGGTGGTGGGTACTGAGGGCATGTATTGCATGGAACACTGGGTGTGGGGCATAAACAATGAAGCTTGGAACACTGAAAAAATAAAACAAAATAAATTATTTTAAAAAATAAAGAAAAAAGAATATATATATGGTAATAAAATAATAAATCACAATAAAACAATAAAAAAATAAAGAAGCGCATCAGCGATGACACTTTAGCTTTACAAGATCATCAGCATCAACTTCAAGATGCAGGCCCAGAAAAGGTATGCACAGGGCCAGAAACTATAAATGAGCCACTTTTCCCTGGAAGTCTTACTCCTCTAAATCAGTGGCAGGCTAAGAGATGAAAGCCCAAAGCTAAGAAAAGGAGTGGGGGTAAGTGTATGGGGGGGCAAGCACACCAGGAAGAGACCTGTTCCAAGTGGAACACATGGATTCCAGAAAGATTGATCTAAACCTTTTGCTGATCATGAGGAATAGATGGAAAGAAATGTTTAATACCAGTGTTTTTTGTGGAGGAGCACATTTACCAAAATTTTCCGATGGAAAAAGTTTACAGTACATCTTGGACATTCACCTCACCATATGTCCCACTCTTTTTCCTTCTTCATCACCATCCCAAGCCCCTCACATGTACCAACAATCAACTAGGGTTGTGTGTTTCAAACTTTTAACCCAATTGAATGGGTCATATGGTACTTTTGTAGGGAAACAGAATTGAAAATGTCGGGGTTTGCAAGTGTCCATGGATAGATAATGGCTAAAGGCACGCACACGCACGCGCACGTGTGTGTATTACATAAAGAAGATGTGGTGTGTATATATGTACACATTATATATTACATTCTATATTATAGAGTAATATCCCACTCTTCCATAAAGAAGGATGAGGTCTTGCCATTTGCAACAACATGGGCTTCCAGGCTTCCAGTTAGTCAACATGATATAGGGATGACAGGTCCAGCGTAGGGAGCATAGGGAATCCAGTCAATGGTATTTTAATAACATCGTATGTGACAGGTGGCAGTTACCTCTGTGGTGAGCATGGCATCATGTATAGACTCGTCTATTCACTATGTCCTGGACTTGAGACTAAGATAATGTATGTCAACTATACTTCAATTTTTAAAAAGCAAATATCGCACTTTGTTATTTATATTAAAGACGAAAACTACTTTGTGCAACTTTGTTTCAGTTACATGGGTGTCTATGTGGTTGGATGTCCCCAGTTTGCAAGAGACAGTCCCATTTTGTGTCTGTTGTCCTAGAATTATCAACAGCACTCCTTTTCACACTCAAAAGTGGACAATAATACATTGACCCTAATGACAGGCCATGGTAGAATATATGCCTTCCTAAGGGTCTTAGTCAAAATAATTGGAAAAACAGTGACTCGAATATTTTGAAAACTCACAGGTAATGGCCTTTTCCTGTTAATTCTTTGTGACTTCCCTGAAAATGAAGGCAACTATCTAACAAAGGCTTCCAGGAGCAGCGACGGAAGCCTTTCCTTTCCCCTGATCTGTTCGGGACACGGATGTCCCATCCCATGAAAAGCCAAGCAGGTCCTGAGCTTCTTCAACCGCCCATCGCCATCCTGGCTGGCAGCATGCAACTGGATGAGTCCTGGGATGAAGTTCCAACTCCTGTACTAACTGGATGCTCTCGACTGGGGAAGCCACTTCCCTTTCCTGAGCCTCAGTTTGGTCATCTGTAAAAGGGATCGACCCGAGAGTACACTACATGTTTTTGAATTATGCTCTCTCCCAACATCCCCACCTTCATTCTGCTTGACTGTAGTCAAGCAGATCAGCTTGCCCTCCTCCTCCCCCTCCAACCAATCAAAACCAATTAGCCTGAGGCAGCAGGCAACTTCACCAGCCTCTCTCCTTGTCGTTGCCTCTATAAGACCTCTGCGCCACCCACGGAAGTAGTGATGACCCTACTGTGCTCGTGACCATACCTTGTGCTCCGGGAATGAAGCAAATATCAATTTTAAGAGAAAGAAGGATTGAGCTCTTCTGACCATAAATCTTGTGCAATTTCACAACCACTGGTCTCTGTCTTCATGCCTTCTTCACACAGGCAACCTGAAGAGCCCTTCCCCTCCTTCTTAGCCCCTTGCCTGTTTTCAAAGCTATTTCAAAGCCTCTGGTTTATTTTTTCTAATCTTTATTATTTTTTAAGATTTTATTTATTTATTTGAGAAATAGAGAGAACGTGAGAGAGGGAGAGCACAAGTAGGAGGACGGGGGGCAGAGGGAGAAGCAGACTCCCTGCTGAGCAAGGATCCTGATGCAGGACTCCATCCCAGGACCCCGGGATCACGACCTGAGCTCAGGCTTAACCAACTGAGCCACACAGGCGTCCCTTTAATCTTTACTTTTAAATCCTTTTCACATTGATATGCTCTTTTCAATTACGACTAATCTTTTTTTTAAAAAAGATTTTATTTATTTATTTGACAGAGAGAGAAAGATCACAAGTAGGCAGCGAGGCAGGCAGAGAGAGAGAGAGAGGAGGAAGCAGGATTCCTGCTGAGCAGAAAGACTGATGCAGGCCTCCATCCCAGGACCCCAGGATCATGACCTGAGCCGAAGGCAGAGGCTTTAACCCACTGAGCCACCCAGGCGCCCTCTTTACCCATTTTTAATTGGGATATTTGTCTTTTTGTTGTTGAATTGCTGAAGTTCTTTATGTATTCTGGATACAAGTCCTTTATCAGATATGTGAATTGCAAATATCTTCTCCCCCCCTTTTTTTTTAAGATTTTATTTATTTATTTGACTGAGAGAGAAAGATCACAAGCAGACAGCGAGGCAGGCAGAGAGAGAGAGAGGAGGAAGCAGGCTCCCTGCTGAGCAGAGAGCCCGACAGGGGCCTCTATGCCAGGGGCCTCTATGCCAGGACCCTGAGACCATGACCTAAGCTGAAGGCAGAGGCTTTAACCCACTGAGCCACCCAGGCGCCCAAGACTAATCTTACATTGCTTTGGATTTTCTGAAGTCATTTCGGATGTGTGTCCCCACGCCACCCATGTGGTTCTCGTTTGTTTTCCCAGCTAAACATCAGATTCCTCCAGGAATATGGTGGGGTTTCATTTCCCCTTTCTGCCCCTGTGAAATTAACAAAGTACTGCTCTACCAAGAAGCCCACAAAAGGGTTCTTCCCCTCGAGCCCTACACACTGATCCGTTGGAGCTGTTCTGCCAGTGTCAAATGAGACACCCACCTCCCGTAGTGAAGGCTGTGCTTCCAGAAACAGATACGGTATTTAAGATTCAAGAAAGCTGCCCAAATAAAGTGGCAACTCGGCACTAAACCAGTGGTATAATTTACATAATTCTGGCACATCACGGCAAAACTGAGAATAACAGTCTTCAGGAAAGATACAACGAAAATAAAATAAAAGTGCAGCAAGCTTTTAAATGCACAACTAATGGCGGGGTGCCTGGGGGGCACGGTCGGTTGGGCATCGAACTCTTGCTTTCTGCTCAGGGTCCTGGGATCGAACCCAGCACTCAGTGCGGAGTCCACTTGAGACCCTCTCTCTCCCTCTCCTTCTGCCTCTCCCCTCCCTGCTCTCTCTCCTAAAGAAATAAAATCTTTACAAAAGATAAATGCACAGCTAATGATATTTTAATATAGATTAAATGGCAGAGAGAGAGAGACAGAAGGAGGGAGGAGATTAAGACACTTGGGAAATAGCCCTCCTGTGAACAGTGTGAGAATGTCTACAAGGGAAAGGCTGCAGCCTGCTCAGCTAAAACCTGAGGCTCTGTCCTTCTGCAACATTCTCTGGTTCCCTGGCAGAGGACGGACGAAAGCACCCAAGGGCGAAAACCTGGACTAAACTTGAAGCCTTCATGCATGATTTCTTTAGCCAGCTCCACCCGTGACAGGAGGTAGAATGGTTTCTTTTGGGGTAGCTTCTCTCCTTGATTGTGGAAGCATCCATTTTCTATTCAGTGCCCTTGAACTGACAGTCACACACTGGCTGCTGTCAGTAACTATTGTCTTCACCGGGAGATGCGTGCTCTGGGGGAAAAAAGAAGGTGGAACTGAGCTGACTGGCATTCTGGTTTTCAGAATGATTATCTTCAGGCCTTGCACAATACTTGCCGGGAGAGGCTAAGCCCAAGGACACAAGGCCCGCTGCTACCCTCTGCCTAGGTATGAGGGGCATCGATGGCATTCTTCTGTGTGAAACGAGCCCCCTCCTTTTCAAGAATTGCATCATTCTCCATGGCACCCACGTGGTTCTGGTGGAGATGGCATTATCCTAGCCCCTGACCGTAGGGACAATCAGATCCTCTAGAGGATTCTCCTCTGGTGGTTTAAAAAAAAAAAAAGGAAGATATAAGCCCTGTAATTGCCAATGACAACTGGGTCAAGTCTCAAAGAGAATGCCAGTCCGCGCGGATGAAAACCCCAGAGAAAAGCAGAGACAGAACAGAGAAAGAAGGAGATAAAGAGAGATCCCACGGTATTTGAGTATTTGAGTTCGTAGCTCCCGTATTCTTGGGTGTACCAGCATACCCCGGCCTTTACATAAAATGATAAAATCTCCCTTTTGCCATGGCTAGTTCAAGATGGCTTTCTGTTACTTGCCGTCGAGAGTTCTGACTTAAACAGCAGGCCATCTATTCACGTCTGAGTGAAATGAATGGCCAACCTGTGGCATGACATCTGGTTTGGAATAAGAAATCAGTCTCAGCATAGCACCTCCAATTCCTCATTTCAGAACAGTATCAGAGCTCAGTTTTAAAACACACGTGTGGGCGCCTGGGTGGCTCAGTGTTGGGCTCAGATCATGGGTCCCGCATCAGGCTCCCTGCTCAGCAGAAACTTGGCTTCTCCCTCTCCTTCTGCAGCTTTCCCTCCCTCTCTCTCCCTCCCTCTCTCTCTCTCTCTCTCTCTCTCTCTCTCTCTCTCTCTCTCTCCATATATATATATAGTGCCCAGAAGGTTCAGCCAGTGGAATGGGCAAGTCTTCATCTCAGCTCAGGTCTTGATCTCACGGTCATGAATTCAAACCCTATGTTGGGCTCCACATCCCAGAACATAACACATGTGGGCTGATGAACAAATTTACTGGGACCACCTTCATTTTGAATAAAATACATTAAATCAGGTTAAAAAAACCCAGGTTAAAAAAGGTAAATACTTAGAACACACTCTACACAGAAAAGGTTTACGAAGCTTTTGTTTCAGTAATATATGTATGCATATATTATATATGTAATATTTCATTGATTCTAGGAAGCACGTTTTTACATTTAATTTCTGTGAACTCACAATCATGACCTTCATAATCCATGGCAGGGCATAACTGAATTGGCATCACTGTTTTTTAGTGGCACTGAAAATAATGGTGCCTCTGACAGCCGAAAGAGTCTTAGATTGGATGACATACAGTGAGCATGCACATGTAGTATTCTAGATTGTGATGTAAAACACATTTTCTTCTGTAGGTAGCAAAGAATTTGAAAATAACCACATTATAAGACTTATCTAGGGATCCCAAACTGATAATCAAACAGAGTCACCTTAGCCAAACATATCAATGAAGGCATTTATCCACTCTCATACTTACATAATACCTGAACACAACCAATTATACAAAGGGTTCCCAAAATGGCCTCCTTCTCATTGTAGAAGCCCCATGATCTTCACAGGGAAAGTTCCAGTAGCAGAACAGGCCAAGTGGGGGCAATATATTGGATCAATGGACTTCCGGCATCATTCAACAAATAACACATGTAGCTTCCTACCCCAACAGAAGCACAGGGTTGCTTGTAATCCTACCAAGATTTCAGGCACTGGTGAGAGGGGAGCCCAAAGTGACTCCCGTGTATGGATGGCAGGGTCCCAAAAGTGCACTTGTAAGCCAGTTGCTTGTAACTTGCACTTGGCGTTCCCTTGGGAACCGTATTATAAATGGTGATCAGATCCCCTGAAGAGTCCACAAGAGCCATTTTGAGTCATCACGCAGTGGAACTCTAGATGTTCCTGGGGGTGACTCAATACTCACTACAAAGAGAGGACATTCTCCTCCCTCTATCGGCTGCAACATCCCACATGTGCTGCTCCCCACCCCGGCTATGGGACACGGCATTCAGGCTCATACCACTCCTAGTACAATCATCCTACTAGTTGGCGATCTTGATCTGCCAACCTAGGGCCTAACAAAGAGACTAATACGGATGTGGCTATTTCTTTGTGTGTCCTGGTTTCTCTTACTGAGAATCCTCTGGTCCAAGAATCCAAAATTCAGAAATTCCAGATGCAAACACAAATTCCCATTTTTATGTCTTGGCTCCTGTCAAGGATGCTGCAACTTGTCAGTACAGGAGGCTGCCGGCAAGTTGGCCACTTCCCAGCCCTTGCTGGGGAAGGGCCTGCAGTGACAAGCCCCCTCTGTCCTTCCTCCAGCACCTTAAGTCATCAGTAAGCCCCAGGGTCAAGGCAAGACTGTTTGCACGGAGGGGACTGGTGGAGCTGGTCAAGTCCCCATCTGCAGGGATGAGGCCAGTTCTCAGAAACCATGGGCTAGTGAAGAAGGAAGTACACACCCTCATACCTTTCTGAGCAATTCTCCACCACTCTAATGAGCAGATATAAGTCCAGTGTAAGAAGGAAATGCCCAAATAAAAGGTAAACAGAATGAAGTAGCAGTGATTTCTCTAACCTTTTATCACACGAGAGCAGCTCTGTGTAGCATCACCGTATTGTGCCTATTGGCTAAAGCAGACCCCGGTGAGTCCCAACACAGGTGTTTATGGCTTGTAAGGAGGAAGACAACAGATAATACTCCAGACACTGTCCTCGATGATTTACATAAAGTATTTATTTAATCCATGTATTCACATGAAGCCTATCCAAAGAGAATGGCTGTCAGTAAATTGTTTTGGTGGCATTGGTCCTTGAAAGTTTTTCCTACATGTGTGGTAGTCATGTCACATTCAAATTAAATATAGCATAATCAAATCGGGTATGGGATCTTTTTCATCATTAAGGATGCGTTGGGGAAGCAAGACGTGGGCATTTTTAGAACATGAATGCAGATGTCTCCCAGAACTACCACTCTTCAATGAGATGCTGAGCAAGGAACTGCAAATGAAAACTAAAGGCAGGCACGAAATGGGAAATATCTTAACAAATTGGCAAAGGCAACTCTTTGTTTTATTGTAAAATCTTGAACAAGTAGCCATCTCCACTGAGAATTTTCCAGTATGTGAACTTGAGGAGGTGTAAGTGTCCTTCGATCCATCAAATTACTAGATTGTACTGGTCTAATTCCATAAAATACAGTTAAAAGTAACTATATGTTGGAAAGGAAATCAATTTCAAAGTCAAGCGAGTAGGACTTGATTTCAGGCAGTAGTGGAAGGCACTGGAGCCTGACCGTGCCCAAATAAAAATCACCCAAAAAGTTCTTGGTTTACTTTTTGAAATCCATCTTGAGTTTGCAAAAAAGAAGGAATAGTCAGAAGCCCAGATCTTTGCAAAAGCAGGACCCTGGTCAGGCAAGCTCATGTCGACGCTCACCTTTCATCTCAAGGACAAGTATCAAAATTGAGGTTTGATTTCCATGGACTAGGCCCACTCTTCAGAGGAGACCTCCTTTATCCAGGAGAATATAACTACACTATTATAAGTATTTATAAACACACTATTATTGCTATTATATAATTACTAAAGTCTTATTAATAATCATATTTAAAACCACAGCAATATGACCAGTTTGGGAAAATATTAAGAATGAACATGATCAAGTGTTGACCAGGATGTCAAGAAACACACTGGTGGTAGAAATAATTTAGTATTATTGAGCAAACTCAAAGTTATGCATGCACTGTGATCCACCAATTCTACTCCTAGGTATTTATTTCAAAAAAAATTCCAGCACATTGTTCCAGGGAAACGCACAAGAACCTTCCTCACAGCACAGTTCATGGTAACAAAACTATAAAGAATCTAAATTCATGCCAAGAGTACCATGAGTTAATTATGGTATATTGATGCAATGGGATTCCATATAGTAATGAGAAGGAACAAATTAAAGCAACATCCAATAATATAAATAAATCTCAAGAATCTAATGTTGAGTGAGAAAGGCACGTTGCAGAAGAATACATTGAGAACGAGCTCATTCATACACAAGTCAAAAAAAGCATGAAAGAGTAAATAATATACTGTTAGAGATATAAACATATTCAGTAATACCATAAAGAAACCCAGAGGAATGACTAACCGGAAGCTTGGTTATTGGTTACCTCTGAGGTAATAGAAGGGATAGAATCCGGGGCGGGGGGGAGGGGCGTTAGCAAGGACTTTAAGGTAACCCTTATGTTCTTTTCCGGTAACATTCTTTTTATTAAACTGTCTGGTAGGTACAGAGCTATCTGTTGTTGTTGTTACGACTTTACCCATATTATATATTGTTTTGTCCCACTCAATGTTTAATTAAACTATTTTTTTAACCAGAGAAATTATAATGTCTTTGATGCAAAAAGTTAGGTTGGTTTTTCATTTGTTTGCAATTATAAGAACTTGTTTATCCTCAAAGTTCTTAAGAATGACCATTTGAGCTTCAACTAAAAGGCATGCTTTGCCAATGAAATTAGAGAGTCTTAGATCTGGAAATGCTCTTGGAAGATAATCTGATGCAGACGCTGGCTTCAAGGACAAAGTGTCCCAATGAAGACTCAAAGTTTGGAGACAGGGCCATCCCAGCCTACTCTCAAGCAGCTTTCAACATTTTGCCTCTCAGATGGTCTGCAGTCCTTCCTTAATATCTACCTAAATACTTTCTTGCTTTATTTTTTTTAAGATTTTATTTATTTATTTATTTGAGAGAGGGCAAGTAAGCACAAGGAAGGGGAGTGACAGGCAGAGGGAAAGGGAAAGGTAGGTCCCCCGCAGAGAAGGGGGCACCCGATGCGGGACTCCATTCCAGGACCCTGGGATCATGACCTGAGCCGAAGGCACTCACTTAACCAACTGAGACACCCAGGAGCCCCATTTCCTTGCTTTAACATATATCCAATATCCTACTATTGCCACTATCAATGCTCAGGAGAAACTTGCTGTGTGGTCAGATACATCTGGGAAAGGACTGAGGACAGTGTATCAAAGTGGACAGAAAAGGCCTCTTGAGGCTCAGGCAATAAAACTGGGCCAACTGGAAGCAAGGCCAAGTCCATGAAGTCACTTAAGCAGACAATGGAACTTCCTATCTCTACAGCAGGAAGTTGAGGTTCTGAATGGAGACTGCCCAGGGGAGAAGGACCCAGAAGTGCAGCTTGCCATGGCAAGATGAGAAGGAATTGAAGTCTGGGAAAGAACAAACGGGGAAAGATGTATAAATTAAATATATAAAATGTATTTTCCTAAAGAGACTGGAAAAACGTTGAAAGATCAGTAATATCTGATATTGCTCAGAGTGTGGGGAAATAGACACATTGCTTATAGATGTACAATGCAAAAGAGTTTTTCAGGAAAGCAAAGTGACAATACACATTAAGAGCCTTAAAAATACACATGAACCATACAAGTATCAAATCATTATGTTGCATACCGGAAACTAATATAATGTCATGTCAATTATACCTCAACTACAAAAAATAAGAAATCAAAAGGGAAAAAAATACACAAGAGCACTGAGCCAGCCACTTCCAAAATTCATCCTAAGGAAACAATCAGATATGGGTGCATAAACAAGGATGTCCATTGTGATGGTGTTTATACTAACAAAAAGTTGAAAATACTCTAATGCCCATCAAGAGGGCTCTAGTTAGGGCCACCTGGGTGGTTCAGTAGGTTAAGTGTCCGACTCTTGGTTTTGGCTCAGGTTATGATCTCAGGGTTGTGAGACTGAGTCCCGTGTCGGGCTCTGAGCTGGATGTGGAATCCGCTGGTGATTCTCTTTCTGCCTCTCTCTCTTCCTCTCAAAAAACAAAAAAGAGGGGCTAGTTAAATTGTGATATAGCTATTAAAAATAATGATACAAATAATAATTGAAATGATAATGGTATGCAGACTAAAGCATAGGGGTGCTAGGTCTATATGTCTTATGTGGGGGAACCAGATTTCTAAACTTTAAAAGACTAGATATATTGATAGATAGAGACATGGAGAGATATGCCATGAAGCATGTATAGTAAATATTAATCATTGTAGAATCTAGTTGGTACCATATGGTTATTCACCATAAAAACACTTTCAACTCTTCAGCATGTTTGGAATTTTTGCCAACACTTTATTGGCAAAAATATTAATTCAAATGGAGAAGGGACCGCCACAAATCTTAAGTTTACAAAGAGCAGATTACCCAAACATGGATGGATTGATACCACTGCTTTCACTGTGTGAATGCACACATAGAACAGAGTCTAGAAAGATAAACACCAATAGTAAAAGTGGTTATTCCTCTCTGGATGGTAGAGTACAGGTGATTTGATTTTTGTATTTTATGCTTTTCAGTCTGTTTGGGTTTTTTCAGTAGCCTTCTGTGACTTTCACAATTATTTAATAGTTATTTCAAAAAAAAAACAGAGAAAAGAACTTAAACATCATGACTCAAGGGTGGAAAGCAGGAAGGGGGGTGAGTTTGGGAGGTTTTGGGACCCGGCCCTAAATGCAGTCTTTCCCTCTCAGGAATCTGGAAGCTTCCACCGAGGCCTGCTACTACCAGTTATGTGGAAGAGTCGCTGAATTAGTGCCCAGGAAGGGCAACGTCTTGTCCATCCTATTATGATACAAAGTGCCCAGATTCCATATATTTTAGTCTAAAGGAGGAGTTTTAAGGTGACAAAAAGATAACGTTGAATTTTGTACTACTTGAGAAGCTGAGGAAACATCGACGGATTAACTGATGAAAAGGAGATTCTCTCAACTCCTGCTGTGCTTCGGGCACCACTGAGGGGATGAACCGCCATCAGACTAGAAGAAAGCACAGGTCAGGAAGAGGGCTTGAAACTAGAGTAGGGAGGCCCCAGTGGGCTGCCTCAGCTGAGCCCGAATTCCCAGATCCGGGCAGCCTCCCCTTCAGGGCCTGAAAGAACATGGAGGGCAAACTGTGGACCGATTCCTCACAGTCACTGAACAATGAAAGGGAACCAAAGAAGCACTGAAGACTAAGGACTGGCAATGTTCAAACTGGACAAAATATGAGGTGTGGGAAAAGAGAGACATGAAGAGCTTCAACTCTACCTTCTGTTGTGTTTGAGAACATCTTATTAAACAGAAAAACCAGGAGATTGTTTTTAAACAGTGATAATTCGGAATCAGCATTGGTTCACAGAGAACAAATCAGGCCAAATTAACCCCATTTCCTTGCTTTAGTCCAGACATAATGCCCCTCTGACCCAGCACATCGCATGTGCAGGAAAGCCCACACACCCTCATTTGATATCCCTGTGACTGGATAATAATACCTTAAGCTGATATCAATACCCTAAAAATATTCTGATTTATATACTGTGTGTCCGAAGGCAGTGACTTTTCAACTCTTTTCTTTTTTACCACAACCTGCAGTAAGAGATAAACTGTATCTTTTTTTCTGTATCTTTTTTTTAAAGATTTTGTTTATTTATCTGACAGTCACACAGCGAGAGGGAGCACAATCTTGTGACTCAGTAAACACACACATTTATATGACTGAAAAATAAGTTTCACAGAAAATACTTAAGGTGCAATGCCTTCTCATATTTTCTATTCTATTTCATTTTAGTTTCAAAAAGGTGTTGGGGGGCACCTGGGTGGCTCAGCTGGTTAAGCGACTGCCTTCGGCTCAGGTCATGATCCCAGAGACCCGGGATCGAGCCCCACATCGGGCTCCCTGATCGGTGGGAAGCCTGCTTCTCCCTCTCTCACTCCTCCTAGCTGTGTTTCTCTCTTTCAAATAAATTTAAAAAAAAATTAAACAAAAAAGGTGTTGGTCCTGACCCACCAACCGGAGTTCATAACCCACCACTGGGTGACGCTCTTTGGGAGACGTGCTGTAGGGCTTTCTGTAGTTCTAGAAGCGGAAGAAGAATGAAGAATTTTCAGAAGACCCAAAGCTGGAGAGGACAGGTTCTTGGTTTCGTTCCTCCCAAAGGAGACCCTAAGACAAGGACTTGGGTGCAGGTAGGTCACTTGGGAGGTGACTGCTGGAAGCATGGTGAGAAAGTAGGGGAAGAGAATATAAGAAAGAAAGAGAAAAGTCCAGAAAGGAGTGTTAGTGAGCAGGCTGCTTCTGGGGACAACCAGACTCATTCCCAACAGGGAAGCTCTGGGGACTGAAGTTGGAAGCCAGGGTATTTACCCACTGACTGCTGCCCCTCTTTGGCTGAGGGTGGACCTCAGGGGTGTTCTATCTTCTACAGACCTTCCAGAACTGACTGCCAAGCAAGCTCCCACAGCACTGTTGAAAGCCTGCAGGCAAAGCCTCTGAGAAACAGAGACATATGAGGCAAGAAGCTGTCATCTTGAGTGGGAACGGTCTACCTAGGCTGTGGGAAAAAGCAGAGGTGGGCTGAGGGGAGAGAGGGCAGGTCATCAGCAGCCTTGGCTATGAGAGGCAAAACTGACAGATGAAGAAACCATCAGAGGCAGTAGCTGATTGGAAACCTACAAGGAGAAACTGAAGAGAGATTATAAAACTGAAGTCTTGTACTTCTCTACCCACACTAAGCTGTACAAACCCAGTGTGTGGGGGGTGTGCCCCAGCAGACTGGGTCTAGTCCACACTGTGAACTCGCAGGCGGAACACGTCCTAAAAAGGAGAAAGACCAAGAGAACCAGACCATTTAGGCCAATTCTTGGGGCCACACTTCGTGAATGACACAGACATGCTGGAAGGTGTTAGAAAGAAACACCAAAAAGTGCCAGTGGGCGCTAGCTTTAATAACAAGTAAATAAGGAAACAAATAAATGGAAAGTCTGTTGAATGGTGGGGAAACCTTTGTTTTATAGTCTGAGGAACACTAGACTTCAGGTAAGCAGAATCCCTGTGTTCTGATTTCTTGTGGATGAAAATATAGAAGAGCAATGTGGTCTGTGTAATACCCAAAGTGAAAAACTGGGACAATGTCTGGAAGTTTACCCAGAGGCTGATTTCAGCTCAATTTGGGGAAAAATGTCCTAAGGCTTTGAGACCATCTTGAGACACCCTCAAAGCTTACTGAGCCTGGAAGTGTTCCCTCAAGGCTGCGGCGGGGGTGGGGGTGGGGCTGCTGGCAGGGGAAGTGAGCTGGGGAACCCGGCACTGGGGACAAGGTGGGGCCCTAAGGCCATTTCCAAGGTTAAGATTCTGTGGTTCTGTAAAATTGTAATACCAAATAACCCCAGGTTGACTTGTGTATCATTGCAAAACAAACTGGGGAGGAGGGATGGACAGAACAGTATACGAAGGGACAAAAGACAACTCTAAACATAAGACAGAGAAATAATAAAAAGGCAGAGTGGTGATCATCTCCAAAAGATCACTTTGTGAGCCTCGGGGTGGGGGGAAGGATCTAGGGCTTTCAATCCACTGTTGGTTACAAACGGGCTGCTGCCCCTTCCCCTGCTGTAAAAGTAAAGAAGGGGGGAGGCTCAAAGAAGAATCATTTCCTCTGTCTCAGATTCAACGCAAAAAGAGAAAAGAGGTTTCCGTGCCGTCATTCAGAAAAGAAGCTACAGACTCCCTCACACATACTGTTGGAGTCTCGGAGCACAGACGTGCAGAGAAACTCTAAACCCACATGTGCCCTGGCTTGTTTGAAAGCGTGCACAGCAAATATTAAACAAGCAAGAGCCCCAGGGTGGAGGCCAATCTCACAGCATGATTATCACTGTGATTTTCAGCAAATGCCTGCTTTGGAGCAAGATTCTGCAACACTGATGGTACAAAGATTAGGCAGGCGCCGGGAAGCCAGCGTACCCTGGAGAGCAGAATCAAAGATCCTGAAGAGGAAAATGAATTTTTAAGATGGATGAGAGAGATGACTTGCTGCATCATAAAGGGTATTCGTAGAATATTAAGTTCTGAGGCCCAGGCAAAAAAATCAGGGGCCACACCAGGTGCCCCTTGTCTCGTCTTCTGCACTTGTCCCAGCCGCTCCACTGGGAGAGTCATCGCTCTTCCATATACTTTTAATCAAGGTTTTGTTTCCAGAAACGTGCACAGGAAATGAACTGCAACTGGAATCGCACATCTATCCCAACTTCTAACCCATCTCGAGTCGATTTTCTTGCACAGTCTTTTAGTTTTTTTTTAAATTAACATATAATGTATTATTTGCTTCATGGATACAGGTCTGTGAATCATCAGGCGTACACAACTCACAGCACTCACCAGAGCACATACCCTTCCCCAGTGTCCATAACCCAGCCACCCCATCGTTCCCACCTCCCTCCCCTCCAGCAACCCTCAGTTTGTTTCCTGAGATTAAGAGTCTCTTATGGTTTGTCTCCCCCTCTGGTTTCATCTTCTTTCATTTATTCCTCTCTTCCCCTATGAGCCCCTGCCTTGTTTCTCAGATTCCACGTATCAGTGAGATCATATGATAATTGTCTTTCTCTGTTGACTTATTTCACTTAGCATGATACCCTCCAGTTCCATCCACGTCGTTGCAAATGACAAGAGTTCATTTTTTGGTGGCTGCGTACCATTCCATTGTTTATATACATACCACATCTTCTTTGTCCATTCATCTGTTGATGGACATCTGGGCTCTTTCCATAGTTTGGTTATTGTGGACACTACTGCTATAAACATTGGGGTGCAGGTGCCCCTTCGGATCACTACACTTGTATCTTTGGGGTAAATACTCAGTAGTGTGATTGCTGGGTCGTAGGGTAGCTCTATTTTCAACTTTTGGACCTCCACACTGTTTTCCAGAGTGGCTGCACCAGCTTCCATTGCCACCGACAGTGTAAGAGGGTTCCCCTTTCTCCGCATCCTTCTGGCACATTCTTGAAAGGTGCAGAAAGGTCTAAGTGGATGAGCAATTCAGCACTGTCTCTTTAGATGTGGGATGCTATGAACAACACAGTGCCATTCTAGAAGCCTGGGAGCAAAGCAATGGAGTGGGATGCCAGGAAGCCTCGGCCAGCTCTGCTGCCAGCTGCCTGTGTGATCGCGGGCAGCCTCACCATCTCTGAGCCTGGGTGTCTTCCCATTTAAACGTACAATTGGTGTATTCTTTTGAAGTCTGTTAAATTAAACACAGGCCTTGCATCAGAGGGAAAGGCTGAATGCAAGAGTGTGAGCAGAAGCACACAGATGAGGAGGAAGATGAGCTTGACTGATGACAGAGTGGCTGGAGAAAACGAAAGGAGGTCTCAGATATCAGGGCCCGGTGCTCTAGTTGAAAGCAGCAAGGCTCCATTTCAGAGTCCATCCTGATTAATATTCCCAAAGTGTTTTTATGAGCTAATGATGAATTACACGTCAACAGTGTTGTTTCACAAGAGGAAACTTCAAAAGAGTCTATTCAATGGGGGGATTTGGATGTTAACGCAAGTTGTTGTTTTCTGAGCCCCAGTTCTCACTGGAATTCAGCTGCAGGTCAAGTTCAGATGTCTGCTCAAAATCAGGATGTGTGGATGCTTTCTCTGTGATCGGAAATAGCTTGCATAGAGTAGGAAGCAGAGCCAAATGCCTGAGCTAGGGCCACCTGGCGCATGACCTGCACGGCTCCCAGGGCTGTGGCCGAAAGCAGTCAGCGGTCACTGGGAGCCACACACTTCCTCACAGGTTCACTCCTTGCTACATAAATGCATAAAATTTCACTTACGTTTGAAAGCTGTTTCATTTGATACCAATACAGGCTTAAAGTAAGACATGGAAAAGTTTACCAGAAGCCTCATTTGTGTGAAAGATCGTGTTTTACCGAATCTCTGTTAATTTCACAATTTCTAGGGGTGCCTGGGTGGCTCAGTTGGTTAAGCAACTGCCTTCGGCCCAGGTCATGATCCCGTAGACCTGGTATTGAGCCCTGTATTGGGCTCCCTGCTCAGTGGGAAGCCTGCTTCTCCCTCTCTCCCTCTCCCTGCTTGTGTTCCCTCTCTCACTGTGTTTCTGTCAAATAAATAAATAAAATCTTAAAATTTTTTTCACAATTTCCATGGTTCGGGCCGAAGATAGTATTGGTCATTTGCTATTAAGATGGGCTCTCTAATAAAGCAAAAGAAGGATAAATAGCATTTGATGTATAACTGTTCTGCATGGTTCGGTTCCTTGAATCATTAACAGGTATTTATAGGCACTGTGTCATGGGAGAAAACTTTAGATGGAACTGGGCTCACTCAAAGGAACACAAATAAATGATGCCTGTGTCACAGATAGGTGGTATATTATCCTTCTGAGCTTTTGGGGTGATCCCATAAGTATTGCCCAGTTTTAAGATTGTGACTGTTTCCTAATCTCATCCGAGTAGATATATCTTGGGAAAGCAGAAAATGTTTTCCAATGCAAAGCATTCCCGTAGTTTTTCAAAATTGTAATATTTATAAAGTATCATGCAAATGCAAAAAGCATGTTTGCATTAGAACAAAATCAAGTCAGAAATTATTTATCAAGGTCTAACAGTATACTTGGTATCACAGTCAAGAAAATATAGGAAAGAGGGCGCCTGGGTGGCTCAGTGGGTTAAAGCCTCTGCTTTCGGCTCAGGTCATGATCTCAGGGTCCTGGGATTGAGGCCCACATAGGGCTCTCTGCTCAGCGGGGAGCCTGCTTCCTCTTCTCTCTGCCTGCCTACTTGTGATCTCTCTCTCTGTCAAATAAATAAGTAAAATCTTTAGGAAAAAGAGAAAATATAGGAAAGAGAAAAGAAGAAAAGAGAGAAAGACAAAGGGAAGGCAATCACCTGTTTGGCCACCATGAAGAAGATCATGAACATTAGAAAAACAGCTCACAAGATTCCAGGTCTGCATCAGAAGGGGTTAAGCACCTCCCACCCTGACCTTCCTACAGAGTGCAACTAAAAAAACCCAAACAGATTACACTGAACAGCTATTTGAGGACTCTGAAAAGTAAACATTAGCAGGCAGACCAGAGAAGAAGACAGAATCTGAAGTACCACTGAATCAGTGGTGACATTGCCTGGGCTGAACTCAGGTCAGCCTGGACACAGAAGTGGACACTGACTGCAGAGGGAGTTCCAGAAGAAGCGCTATAGCCCTGGCTCAAAGAGGAGGAAAGGGCACTCCTCGTGTTCACAGAGAGTGGAAAATCTTCCAGTTTTCTTTTGCTGGTTTTCTTTGTTCTCCTGTGTCTCAGGCCCCAGGTAACCTTGTAGTGGCGATGGGCAGGAGTGATAGCACATGGCAGCGGGTCTGCAGGTACCTAAAACTCTGAGTCTTCCTCTTGCCTGGTCAACTTTTTTAAGTCTTTCTTCTCTGTGGTTCAGGGACTTACAGAACAAAACCAAAAGGTTCAACATTGAAAGCAACAGAGTTCAAGAAGGAGAAGAGAAAAAGTGCAGTGGGATGCAGTTAAAGTGGTATTTAGAGGGAAATTTATAGCATCAGATGCTTTATTAGAGAAGAGGAAATGGGGCACTGGGGTGGTTCCGTTGGTTGAGCATCTGACTCTTGGTTTCAGCTCAGGTCATGATATTGGGGTCGTGGGATTAAGCCCCTTGCTCCATGCTCAGGGAGTCTACTGGAGATTCTCCCCCTTCCCCCCTTAAATAAATAAGTCTTAAAAAAAGAGAGGCCTTTAAAAAAAAAGAAAGAAAAGAGGAAAGATATTAAAACAATAACCTAAGCTTTCACCTTAACAAATTAGATAAAAAGAAGAAAATAAAACCACAGCAAGAAGGAAATAACATAAAAGCAGAAATCAATGAAACAACACAATAGAGAATATAATTGAAAAAAAAAATCAGTCAACCCAAAAGCCGGCTTTTTGAAAACATTCATATAACTGATAAAACCCTAGTAAGACTGACAAAGAAAAACGAAGAGAAGAAACAAGTTATCAATATCAGGAGCAGAACCGGGGACATCACTTCAGATACTACATACAACCCTACACATAACTTTGACAACATAGATGAAGTGGACCAATTCCTCAAACCACAAACTACCAAAACTCACCCAGGATGAATTATCTGAATAATCCCATAAATACCGAAGAAATTAAATTCATAGTTAAAATCTCCAGGCCCAGATGATTTAACTGGTGAATTCTACCCAATATGTAAAGAAGATATAACATCATACTGTACTGAATCTCTTCCACAAAGAAGTGGAGAGAACATGTCCCAGTTCATTTTATGAGGCTAGCCTAAATCTGATGGCAAAACCAAACAAAAACATTACAGGAAAATAAATATACAGGACAATATCTGTCATGAACATGGATGCAAAAGTCCCCAGTGAAATATTACTACATAAAAGTCAGCAATACATAAAAAAAAATTACCAACATCAAGTGGTATATATCCTGGGAATATAAGGCTGACTTAATATTTAAAAACTCAATCAATAAAAAAAAATCAATGTAATCTACTACATTAACAGACTAAAAAAGAAAGTTCACATGATCATATCAAATGATACAAAAAAAAATCTGATAAAATGTAACATCCATTCATGTCCAAAACTCACAGAAAGGAACTTTCTCAACCTGATGAAGAGGATGTATAAAAAGCTTACAATTAGCATTATTCCCATGGGGAAAGATAGTGTTTTCCCCCAAATGACTGGGAATAATGTGAAGACATCCACCCTCACCAGGCTTATTCGACATTATGCTGGTAGTCCTAGCCAATGCAATACGAAGAAAAGGAAAGAAAGAAAGAGAGAGAGAGAGAGAGAGAGAGAGAGGGAGGGAGAGAGAGAGAGAAAGAAAGAAAGAAAGGAGGGAGGGAGGGGAGAGCGAAAAAAAGAGAGAGAAAGAAAGAAAGATACATAGTCAAAACAGAAAACTCAACTTCACTTGTATGTGGAATTCAAGAAACAAGACAAATTAAAAAAAAAAAAGCGACCCAAGAAAAGACTTAACTACAGAGAATAAAGTGGTGGTCATCAGTGGGGAGGTGGGTGGGGGATAGGTGAAATAGGTGAAGGGGATCAAGAACCTATTTGTGATGAGCACTTAATAACGTATGAAATTGTTGGATCATATCGTACACCTGAAACTAATATAACACTGTATGTTAATTATCCAGCAACTAAAAAAACCCCACAAAAATCACTTGTATTTCTATCTGCTAGCAAAGAATCATTAGAAAGTGATTTTTTAAAAATACCCTTTCCAATTGCTCCAGGAAATGAAATACTTAAGTATAAATCTAACAAAAACTATGCACTCGATCTGTATCCTGAAAATTCCACAATGTTGATGAAAAATAAAAAATGACCTACATAGATGGAGAGATATGCTGTGTTTGTGGACTAGGAGATTCAAAAATAGGAAAGGTATCAGTTCTCCCCACACTGATCAGTAAATTTAACATCATTCCAGTCAGAATCCCAGCAGGCTTTTTTTGGTAGATATAGACAAGGTGATTCTGAGTTTTTATGGAGTTTATACCCAGAACAATTTTGGGAAATAATAAAGTTGGAAGAAGCACACTATCCAATTTTAAGACTATTTACAAAGCTACAGTAATCAAAATAATGTGGCACTGGCAAATGCAAGACATATAGATCAATGGATCGAAACAAAGAACCCAGAAACAGACCAGCAAAAAGCAAACCGCCAATTAATTTTTGAAAGGGCGCAAAAGCAGTTCAAGGGAGTTTACTGTGTCAAGCATGCTTCAATAAAGCTGTTAAGAGAAAAACAATAACCCTTGTGTTCCTCTCACAGTATTTTTTTAATTTCAGGAATTCCAGGAATTTTAAATGCATGGAAAGGGGCCTTTGGGATTTACAGAAATGGAAAATCATTTGGGATTACTACAGCTGTTCATCCAAGCTTCTTTTTCCAAATTTAGACACCGGATGAAAAATGTTCTGTGACTTACTCCTCACATCATCAGTGTCCTTACTAAGCATTTAGCGTTAAATTTAACATAAGGTCCTAGAGAAAACGATAATACATGAGAATAAAAACTAATACATCTCAAGCTTTACCACTGATTACAAATGAATTCAAAGGAAAAAAAAGTCAAGGCCAAAGCAAATCTCTTAGGTATACCGAGAAACACTGAAGCCCTTTGTTACGGAGCGTACATGATGCAAGTTCCTTGAAATGAAAGGACATTAGGACACTTGAGGGCAGAAGAAGTAGACAGTGGGGGATTTTTTCAGGGAGCCCTAAAAACCAGACTGGTTTGGAAAAGCATGGTGGGAGGCACCCACGTCTACTTGAACTTACAGTAAATGATCCGCCTCAGACTGCTAGTGGCTGGTGGTTACCTAGCAGTCATAGCCAGCAATTTGTGGGTGTCTGCACATATGGTCCAATGAGGGAGAGAGAGAAATGGCTAGTTAGCCCTCTCTAAGGAAGAAAAATGTGTGCAAGTTGTTTTTTGGGAGTCATAACCGTACCTTATATTTGTACTGTACATTACAAGTAACTTCCCTAGGGGAGCAGGTGGCATTATTCACGTTTGGCAGAAGCAAGCAGAAGTTCAGTTGGCCAAGTTCATCCAGGAGGTGGGTAATGATGTTGGACATCTTTTCATATACTTTCTCTGGTGAAGTGTCTGTTAAAATATTTTGCCTACTCATGGGGTGCCTGGGGGGAGCAGTCAGTTAAGCGTCAGACTCAGCTTCGGCTTGGGTCGTGGGATTGAGCCCCATGTTGGGCTCTGTGCTCAGTGTGAAGTCTACTTGAGATTCTCTCCCCCTCGCCTTCTCCCTCTGCTCCTCCTGCTCGTGCTCTCTCTCTCAAATAAACAAATCTTTAAAAGAAAACTATTTTGCCTACTCTTTAGATTACTTGTTTTCTTATTATTTGGGTTTAGAGATCTTTTCACATATTTTGGATAAAAGTGCTTTGTCAGGACTATATGGCATTTGCAAATAACTTTTTCCAGCCTGTGGTTTATCTCTTCATTCTCTTTTTTAAGATTTTATATGCAACTAATCAATCACCGAACACTACATCAAAAATTAATGATGTACTATATGTTGACTGATTGAACATAATAACAAATAGAATATGCTAGTTAAGATTTTGTTTATTTATTTGACACAGGGAGAGCAGCAGAGGGAGAGAGAGAGAAACAGACTCCCCACTAAGAGCAAGGAGCCTGACATGAGATTTGATTCCGGAACCCTAGGATCACGACCTGAACCAAAGGCAGAAGCTAGACCTGAGACACCCAGGCATCCCCTCTTCATTCTCTGAACTGTTTTTAAATTTTAAGTTTGGATGAAGTGCTTTTTTTTAATCCTTTATAGATCATGCTTTTGGTGTCCTATCTAAGAAAATCTGATTTACCTCAAGCTCACAAAGATTTTTCTCCGATATTATCACCAACAAGTTTTATAGGTTTTATAATTATGTCTATAATCTATTTGGAGTTAACCTTTTCTTTAAGTCTTTGCCATTGATGAAAATGAGAGAAGTCTGGGGGAGCAAAGGATGGAGGTGGGGCTAGTATCAGGAAACACTGGCAAGTGAACCTTGGATATTCCCCGGACACAGACTGATTCACTTCTGTGTCCTCGTGGCAAATCGGGGCACGCCGCGGTTCTGCGGCTGAACAGGCTAACACACGGACAGCTCACCTGAGATCCAGCGTTTTATCAGAAGGCACCTGGCAAACACGCTGGGAAGTTAAACTCACATCTCCAATAGGCTCTTCCAAACCAAACCCACTGATTCTCCCCACCCTGTACATGACGATACCCCCCTTCCCATTTCAAGAAGTGGAGTCTACCCAGTCTAACCACCACCTCCGCCTGCTTTGTGATTTGCTTTAACAAATAGAATGTGACAGGAGTGAGGCTATGACAGTTCTGTGCTGAGGCCTTAAGAGTCCCAGCAGCTCTGGCTTTCACCCCTCGAGAAGCTATCTGTGTGGAAAGAGTCCATTTACTCTGCTGGAGACAAAGGCAACATGGAGAGACAGAAAAGATGTAGAGAACAGGAGACTGCGAAGAGGTAGAAAGGAAGGCCCGGCCATCTCGGCCATTCCAGTCATCCCAGAGGAAGTGGCAGACATGTGAGTGCAGCCATCTTGGATCCTCTGGTCAACAGCATGTGGAACAGAGAGGAGCCATCCCCACTAAGCCTTGCCCAAATTGCAGAATCATAAGCAAATAAGTTAAGCCACGAAGGTTCAGGACAGTTTCTTACACAGCAACAGATGACTGAAACACTCCCCAGGCTTCCTCATGGAAGTCTGACTTATGGTTCACTGACCGACCTAGACAGTTCTGTTCGGCAGGAATGTATTTTTCAGTAGAGAGAACTCTGAGTCAGAATCTAAAATCTTGGGTTAAATTCCAGCTTCGACATTGTTCGGGAGAGTTTCTCCAAAGGCAGACTCTAAGAGAAGATGAGAGTAGCTCATCTGGGAGGAGATCCTAGGAAGCACCATGACCGGCTGGGGAAGAGAGCTGGGGAGGGAGGGAAAGCAGTAAGGGTACAGTTGGCTGGGCCACTGCTGTGGGCAACTAGGGCTCCAAACTACTGGGGACCCTTCCTCCCCTCTTTTGTACCCAAACAGCAGCCTTATGTAACCACTTTCCCCATTCAGGCTACTTGTAACAATCCATTCTAACTTTATTTCCTCCAGAGAAAAAAAATACAAGTGGTAAGGCAGGGAGCTGGCGAGAGAGCGATCCCCATCAGACAGGAGTCACAGAGATAGCCTTGCTTCTACGGCTGCCTCTCCTGAGAGAATATTCCTTCCTGTATTCAGGAAGTGAATAGTCTTCCACACAAAACCCCGAAGGAGAGACATTCGGCAGAGTGGAAGGCGCCCACCATCCCCAGGCACTCCCCCTTTCATTAGCAAAGACAATTAAGACAGCATGTGGTGTGGGAAATTTTCAGGGTGGTCACATTTTACACAGCTAACAAAAAGCAGCTTGAAAGGAGAACTTCATAAAAGAAGGCATTACTCTCGTTAGAGGGGAAAAGAATATATTTTTGTCAGTTTATTCTCCTTGTATTGTTTCATATTATAGAGAGTCAAAGTGAGGCCTTGTCCCCCCAACCTAAAACTGGAAGAGAGGAGAAACAGGGAGAAGAAGGCAACTCTTGTCCCCACCAAGGGGCATCCCCAAGGCCCTGGAGGCTGACCACGCACATTCGACGCCGACACACAATACAAGGTCTAGCCTTTAACGTGAAACCAGACAGTGGCATGAAAGCAAGGCAGATGGTCCCCCAAAGGCTCAGAGCGCCTCCTCAGAGGTCAAGTGAAACACACGCAAAACCCAAGAAGGGAGGCAGGCTGTGGCAAGGCCTTCAGCAGAAGGCCCCAGAATGTGGCACTGGCGTCGGAGCGACATGGCACGCATGGGAGCCTCGGAGGCGGAGGAGAGCTCACCCTGACACCACGGCCACATTTGGGGGCCATCAAACTGCCTCGGGAGCTTCCTTACAATTCTGTGCAGAAGGTAAACCCAAGTCAAGGACGCACCCACCACGTCAACTCTTGTGCTCTTGAGGCCTCCCCTCCCTATGAATGAAGAGCAAAGATCTGGGCCAGAGAACTTTGCAGTTTCTCTCCCCTCCCCTTCCAGCCTCAGCATCGCTGGCATCTTCAAACTCAGAGACAACACAGCATTTACAAACTCTTGGATAGCAAAGAGTGAAAAGAGCCCCGGGTGGCCCACAGCTGTGACACCGCTGGCCCTGACAATATGCAAAGGAGAAAGTTCTGGAAGGTGAGGCCCTGGGCTGAGACGCGCTGCCTGGGGAGAGGCCATACCCTCAGATCAGAAGGCTTCCCAGGGTGTTCCCACAGAGAGAAGGGTTACTCGCGGTGGGCAAGGGCACCAGCAAAAGCCAAATGGACTGGACTGGTCTGGAAAGATGGGCTAGGATTTGCCTGAGGAAACTTTTCGCAGAAAAAAAGTATCCTAGAAGGGCCAGTTGTGCAGAGAGGAGAGAAATAGATCTCAAGGGCTGTTCCTGGCTTTCTTCACATTTTAATACACAAAAATGCATTTTAAAGAACACATGTTCGCACCACCCAATGTTGGTGGCTTTCAACTGGAAGAAACTTCTATTAAACAAGTATGCGCACAACTGCTTAGGGGGACAGATGTGGGACAGATGTTGCTAGCCAAAGGTTTGGTTTTTTTTTCTTTTTTTCCCCCCTGAGCTTGCAGTGGGCATTGCTGCCAGCTTCAAGAAATTCAATGTCATCTTCTCAAACATCCTGTCCTGCAACAAAAACACAGGTCCCTTTAAAAACAAGTGTTATGACACAAACACATGGAAAGATATGCCGACTCATGAACTGGAATCATTAATATCGTGAAACTATCCATGCTACCCAAAGCGATCTACAGATTTAATGCAATCCCTATCAAAACACCAACAGCATTTTTCCAACAGAACTAGAACAATCCTGAAATCAACATGGAACCACGAAAGACCCCGAATAGCTAAAGCAAACTTGAAAAGGAAGAACAAAGCTGGAGGCATCACAATCCCAGATTTCAAGCTACACTACAAAGCTGTAGTTATCAAAACACTATGGTACTGGCACAAAAACAGACACAGAGATCAAGGGAATAGAATAGAGAACCCAGAAACAAACCCATGCTTCTATGGTCAATTAATCCACCACAAAGGAGGCAAGGTATACAAAATGGAAAAGACAGTCTCTTCAATAAATAGTGTTGGGAAAATTGGACATGCAGAAGAATGAAACAGGACAACTTTCTAACATCATGCACAAAAATAAACTCAAAATGGAGGAAAGCCTTAAATGGGAAACCTGAAACCATAAAAATCCTAGACAAGAACACAAGGAGTAACTTCTTTGACACTGGCCACAGCAACTTCTAGATATGTGTCCGGAGGCAAAGGAAACAAAAGCAAAAATAAACTATTGAGACTATATCAAAAGAAAATGCTTCTGCCCAGTAAGAAAGAAAATCAACAAAAATGAAAAGTTAGCCTACCGATTAGAAGATATTTGCAAATGACATATCTAATAATGGGTTAATATCCAAAAATATGTAAAGAAAAAGTTAACACACACATACAAAAAAATAAGAATCTGATTAAAATGGGCAGAGGACCTAAATACACATTTTTCCAAAGACACAAGATGGACAACAGGCACTCATCATCAGGAAAATGCAAATCAAAACCACATTGAGATAGCACCTCACAGCTGTCAGAATGGCTAGAATCAAAAAGACAAGGGATAACAGGTGCTGGTGAGGATATAGAGAAAAAGGCACTGTTGGTGGGAAAGAAACTGGTGCAGCCACTGTGGAAAACACTATGAAGCTTCCTTAAAAAAAAATTGAAATCGAATTACCATATGATCCAGTAATTCCAATACTAGGTATTTACCCAAAGGAAAAAAAAATACAAATTTTTTGAAAAGATATCTGCACCCCCACAATTACAGCAGCATTTTCTACAGTAGCCAAGATATGGAAGAAACCCACATGTCCATGGATAGATAAATGGATAAAGACAAGGTCAGAGAGAGAGAGAGAGAGAGAGATGTGGAATACTACTCAGCCATAAAAAAGAATGGGCTCTTGGCATTTCTCACAACACGGATGGACCTACAGGATACTAGGCTAAATAAAACAAGTCAAACAGAGAAAAACAAATACCATAAGATCTCACTTAAATGTCGAATCTAAAAATACAAAACAAATGAACAAACAAAAAAACCT
Organism: Spilogale gracilis; assembly: GCA_004023965.1. Classification (NCBI taxonomy): domain Eukaryota; kingdom Metazoa; phylum Chordata; class Mammalia; order Carnivora; family Mephitidae; genus Spilogale; species Spilogale gracilis. The sequence continues at coordinate 35,271 of PITA01006256.1, forward strand.
AGACAGACTCTTAACTCCAGAGAACAAGCTGGTGGCTGCCAGAAGGGAGGGGGCAGGGGGCTTTGAAAGAGACAAAGGGGATAAAAAGGGAGAAACTTCCAATTATAAGAGGATTAAGTCACGAGATGAAAAGTAAGGTATAGGGAATATAGTCGATAATACGGTATTAACATTGGTGACAGATGGTGACTACACTTACCATGGTGGGCGCTAGGTCGCGTCTAGAACACGTATAACTAACGTAACACTGTATGCTACCTGTACTTCAATAAAAAATAAATAAAAAACACAGACTTCTGGGCCCACCATCCCCCACAGCCAGGTTCAGTAGCTTTTGGGGTTCGGCCTGAGAATTTACAGGTGGAAGAAGTTCCCAAGTGGTGCTGCCCCTGCTGGTCTGTGGTCTTCCCCTAACCTCCAGGGTCCTCACCAGGAAGATAATGAGGCCATTAGCATATCAATGACCCTGAGCCGGTTCCCAACCACAGTGCATTCTGCTGCCCCTTGAATACATCTATGAACCTCCCCTGGAAGCAGTGCTTCAAGGAAGCCACCTATAAAAATGTTCTACTAGGGATGGTTCTGACCCGCAGAAAGATTACAGGCTCCTAAAAGAATAGCACCTGGCAAAAGACACATCGTCCAAGCCAAACCGTCAGCACCCAGGTACGGGGCCGGGGGAGAGTGGCACTCCGTGATCTGGAAAGATGCCCAGAAATGCACGCAGCATCAAGGAAGCCTGTCCGCCACTAGCAAAGACCAGCTGGCCTCCAGCTTTGAATCAGGACACCAGACCTTGGCCAAGAATTGGCAGGAATAGACAGGGTCTTCGTTTCTAGAGGGTCTGCGAGGTGATCAAGCCTCAAGCACAGATAACGAGACACCCAGTTACCTGTCACATGAACTGACAGCAACAGTGTATGGTGTGAGTTAAAGCATGGAGGTGAATGAGAAGCAGCCCCAAATACCTAGGAGTTTGTTAAAAGGTAAATTCTGATTTCATTGCTCTGAGGTGGGTTTTGAGATTCTAGAGTTCTCTAAAGCTCCCGGATGACGATGGCTCTCGGTCCATACCTGGAACAGCAAGGCCCTAGTTCAGAAGCAGAGGACAGTAAATACTTGCGGCTTTGCGGCCGCATGGTCAGTGTCATGACTGCTCGGCCCAGCCGTGGCATCACCGAGTAGCCAGAGGCAGTGCCCAAACGGATGAGCCGGGCTGTGATCCAGGGACACAGACAGCTGAATCTCATAGAATTTTCCCATGTTAGAAAATATCTCCTTCTGACTTCAACCATTTTAAAACTGAAAAATCATTCTTAGCTCACCGGTCCTACAAAACCAGGCGGTGGGTTCCATCTGGCCTGTCTGGACTGACCTTGGAGATCCCTGCCCTAGATTCCTAGTCTCCAGCCCAGATCTGCCAAAGGGGAATATCAAGCCCGTCCTCCCCCACCTCTCACCCCCCAAAAAGGTGGGAGGCTCCCTTTTTATTGCTCTGACCAGTTGGGTCTTCCTGACTTGCTCAATTTGTGGGGCTGCAGGGGGTAGGGTGTCAAGTGTGGGGGGGGAGTGTTCTCTTCTGACTTCCTGCCGGTGTTGCCCCCCCACCCCCCATGGGGCTGCCTCCTCCCTCATTCCAGGAGCATCAGTTTCTAGGAAAAAGATGTGTAGTTCTTAAGGTGCCAATTCCCAGTCACAGGACAAGGTCTTGCTGGAGGGGCGGGGGAGGCCCCGACCGTCCTCCCGTGGCTTTCTTAAGGAGCTGAAATTATTTGTAAGGGACAGATTCGCTGCAGAGCAGAGCCACACCAGGCCCCTACCACTGACCATGAAGATGGCTCTGCTGCCGCAGCTGGAGGCTGGGCCAGGCGGAAGGCAGGGCTTAAAGGGACTTGGAGTCAAAGTTCCCCTCTGGGTTGGGTTTGTTTTGGAGTTGGAAGAGGGTGTAGAGACCTAAAGGCTGTGCAGGCTTATCTCAGGAATGTCGGGAACTTTGGAAAGGAAGTCTAGCCACCATGATGAAGGCAAAGCCCACAGGAAAGCGGGTAGGTGGGGAGGGGAGCTATTGTGTGGCCCCCAGAAACAGGCCGGCCACCCTGTCTTGGCAAAGGGCTGACCTCATTCATCATACCAGTCCTGAAATTTCACCATAGATAAAGATTGGTGGAGGGATCTTATTTGGATGCACACGCTGCTTTGGTAGGTCTCAGTGGGGCCCAAGCTTCTGCAAGTCTGACCTGCTCCCAGGGGATCCCGGGATTCCCACGTGCCAGGATGCTGCCCATACGCCAGCACCTTTTCTTGTTTTGTTCTCCTTTTAAACAGTCACAGGCCATGAAAGACTATGGTGGGTTCTGCATGGGGTGAGCCCCTGACAGCCAGGACCAACACACATGAGGTTGTCCAGGGGACTGCCTACAGCATCACACCCACTAAAGGAGCGAGCGGGGGTCTCGAAGCCTGAGCCCCGGGACGGCCGCCATCCTTTTCCTAATGAGCCCGAAGTCTGTCTCCTGACCCAGCCCAGTGCCCCCATACCCGCACTGGGCATTTCCTTCTCATTTTGCACCTAATGCATCCAAGGCTGCCCAATGAGCAGCAGTGACCCTGCAGCCAGCAGTGGAAGGGTGGCAGGCAGCCGTAGATGACTCTCCCCTGCCATAGTTGAACAGACGCTGCTTTCTCATGCCATCCTTGAGTGGAAGCTCTTAACGGCCTGAGCTAAATTGATACCACTTAATGAAAATGACAGATTATATCAAGAGTCGTTGAGGCGTGGGGAAGCTGGAAGCACCACACGCCGCTGGTGGAAATGGACAAGGGTTCAGTCGCTTTGGAAAATCATCTAGGTGTCTATCCGAGAGAAATGAAACCATATGCCCACCAGAAACTTATGCAACTGTTTACTGCATTACTCACAAGAATGGAAAAGTGGAAATGCAAACGTCCATCAGCTGGTGAATGGATAAAATGTGATCTATCCATGCAGAACTTCAACCATACAAAGGAATCAAGTAGTGATACCTGCTCCAACACAGATGGACCTTGAAAACATTATGCTCAGTAAAAGAAGCCAGGCACAAAAGGACAAATATTGTACGATTCCACTTATATAGAATGTAATGAATGGGTAAATGTGTAGAGACAGAAAACAGGCTAACGGGTGCCTAGAGCTCGGGGCCCGGGGGTGGGGAGTGATGTTTAAGGGGCATAGGGTTTCTTTTGGGGATAATGAAAACGTTCTAAAATTGTATATACGGATGGATACACAGCTCTGTGAATACACTGAAAAACCACTGCACTGGTTTCCCTGGGTGAATGGTATGGGATGCAAATTATACGTATCTCAATAAAGCCATTAAGAACTGGTGACCTACCAGTTGGGGAGCTCAAAGCAAGTAGTGGGGACAGGGAGCTTCTGGGACCCCCAGCCCTTGAGGAACACGAAAGCAGCCCCAGGCGTGAGATGTCAGTAGTCACAACCAGACCCAAATATACGGGGACAGGAGCCCAGCAAGCGCAGGTGGTGTGACCGATTCGGGCCTGCCCCTCTCCCCGGGGCCCGACACAGTGCCTCACACATGGTGGCCACACAAAAACCGAATTCAGGGCAAGCCCAGGGGAGAGTGATGGGAGTTCTGGAGCCACCACTTAGCTCTAAATCCAGCTGTGCTTCTCATGCCCTAGGTCACCCCAGACAAACCCCTCTAACGCACTGGGCCTCAGAGGCTTGTCATCACTAAGACACAAGGAGCTATGCCTCTGGCCCTCCCCGTCGGATATTCCAGTTTGAGAGAGCAGGTGGCCCACGTGGGGGAGCCTGGATATGGATGGGAACGTCCTTTGAGAGCCACCATGAGGACACGAAATGGACAAGAGACCCCAGGACCTACTTACATGGCCAGAGGCCTCAGATCCATGAGTCACTAATGGGGAAACAGTATGATTCTACCCCTGGGAAAGCTAAATGAAAATCTAAGTGGAAACAGGATTTCAACACTGGCTGCTTGAAGGAATCGGAGTCTTTGTCTGACGAATGCTGAGTCAGTGGCAACAAGTCTGTCAGAGTTCCTATATGGAATGGCCAATCTGGGGGCAGAGTCGCACAAGGCAGGGGACGTGGCCACGCCACCACTTCCTCACCACTCCGCAACGGGCCTGCCAAGCCTTGGCTCAGTCTTTGCCCTGCGGCCCTAAATTAACCAGTGTTTTTGAACATTCCTGGATCCCTGGATCTGGCAGGGTTACTCAGCTCAGCCACCCACACAGCAAGGGGCTGGCCAGAGTCATCAGTCAGAGGGTCCCAGGGCGCAATCGGCATTGGAGACACAGATGCTCGTTAGGCACAACTGGGCAGACGCTGCTGATAGCCAGCTGCCGGTATCTGGGACCCGGCATGCTACAGGTCACCGTAAGAGCGAGCAGGGCGGGAGAAAGCACACAATGGTATTTCAGGGCCAAGGCAGAAAGTCTGCTCCCAATTCTGTGTTCAGATTTGTCTAACTGTTACTCATAAAAAAGTTTTAAAACCATTATACTCAATTTACAACCTCAAACCTCCGGGATAATCTAAGCTATTAGGTCCAAGCCCATTTATCCTCTCCCTGGAGAACAATGCAGAAAGAGGCATCCAGTATGAGCTAAGGACTACGGGTGAGTGAATCATGCTGCTCCGGAATGCGCACTCCAGAGATTTCTGAGTCGAGCGCACCATGCGGCCCGTAAGATCCAGGTGAAACCAATTATCATCTGGCAAACTCGGGGGCTCTGCAATGCTACCAGTGACTTTTCTCTTGCACAAGCTTTAGCCTTAAACCTTGATCTGCAAATCCTGCCCCAGCAACTCCCAGGAGTTTCAGAGTCTCCTAGACTAGTGTCCCAGGGGGATTTGAAATCCAAGAGCCCCAGTCATTAACTATGCCCTGACTCGTCGCTTGTCTGGAGGATCTCCTGTTCAGGACAGCACAAATTTCCTCTGACATTTTGCTGCCTTGCATTCCTTTTTCTCTGGGAACTATCGACTTGGAAATGCCAGTGAAATCCTGCAGGGATATGAGATTCTCCAATATTCAGGCGCAGGGCTCCTGCATGGTAGCTCTCTGGGCTCCCAGATCCTGTTGACCTGTCCCTGCCACATTTGCCCCCACGGATAAGCCCGTGTCTACTTCCCATAAGACAGAAAGCACCAAGAGAAAGAATTCCCCACCCTCTTCACCGCGCTGTCCCAACCACCATTCTGTGTCCACTTGAAAAAGTCTCTGGGTAGAGCCCTGCTTTCATTAGAAAAGGCAGAAACAGATTCTGTTTCAAAATTACTTTCAAATATCCAAGAGAAAAGAGTTGGGCTTAAAAGGCTCCCATAAACAATGGCCCATAAAAGTTGACAGTCAAGAACTCACACAAGGGCCAACCGAACTAAGGGCTGGCTGGATAAACTCCCCAGGAGCTGGAACTCATTCACACCACTCCGCTGGAAGTGAATCTTTAACCTGGAAATTCATTGTAACTATGTTATAGCCTGGCAAAAGGAAACCTTCTTCTGTTTAAACTCAATCTTCACTTTCAATTACCCATTTTAGCTGCGTTCTGTGAAAGGGGAATTGATGTAGCACACACATTCACGTTCACTAAGGAAACCATTCAGCCACTTTGGAAGGGGCTATAGCAACATGGCCAACAAAAATAAGAAATGTATGCTCCAGCTTGTGGCTGTAGTAAGTCTCTCACCTTATAGCCCCCAACAAAGAAGGTTATTGCTTAAACAGAGGGTGTTCATGGACTGAAAAGGCAACCTCTGGAGTCAGCGAGCCACAGTCCCTCTGCATGGAGATCCATGATGGCACAAAGCCCTGTTTACCTGTGCACGTTTCTCTCAGTTCCTTTCCTTCCAGTGGCCCACCAGCCAAATTACAGGGCTAGTAACTCGATCAGCACGAATACCCACTTGGCTCCAGGTGCTCAGCTAGGCACCAGAAGAAATACAAAGAAGGGGAAGACATGGTAGCGCCTGCCTTCCAGACATCAGAATCTAGAAGTATACAGGAGTGCATAAGTTATTGTACCGTACGACACATGTCATAAACACCACAAGAGAAACATGAAGAACCGTGGGTGTTTAAAGGAAGGCAGAAGCTTCCCATCTGAGGGATCGAGGAAACGTTTCATCCAAGAGGGGTGTCAGTGGAGGATGGGCAGAATTTGGGCTGACAGGTGGCTGGGGTTCGGGAGGTGGGGGGAGGAATTCCAGGGCAGAAAGCAGCAATCACCAAGAAGAGGGAACATGTGGTTCAAGCTCTGCGAAAACACGTAGTCTGTTTCGGCCACATTTTAGAAACCAGGAGAGAAAGACCAAAAATTTAAGCTGGAAGCAATCGTGTCGCCCCTGAAAACAACTGAGAACTCTAGTTAACGTGAGAGAGGACAGGGAGCTGCCTCTCTTGGTTTTTGAGTAGCTGCAAAAGTAGTTGTACTTAAAAGACCAGTATCTGGCCAGAGAACGGAGAATGAATTAGAATGAGGGAGACTAAAAGCGAGGATGTTATAGTAATCATTGAAAAGAGAGTGGCTATATTTCAATTGTGGTGTGAAGACTAATGAGGCAGGAAGGTCTGAAGACAGGGCTGGAAGAATGGTTTCTGGTGTCTCTTTCAGCTCACAGATGTGGGAAATGAGAAGCAGTAACACCAACATACCAGACCACAAGTGTTCTCCATGAAGAAAATGCTACGTGAAAATGTCCTGCACTCCCCGCTTTTTATTCCCCCCTTTTCAATGAAGAGGAATTTTGTCAGATCCTTACATGTTTTGACTCCAAAGAGAAATTTCTAGCTTAGCCTGCTCCTGGAGAGACCTTAATTGTAGATCCCGGGCCAGGTGTTCACTTCCTAATACTTATCTACAAAGGTGGCACTTCCGAGGGCTGCTTTGGGGGATGTGGTCTGGCTGGGCTTTGAGCAAACCTCACGCAGTTTTCCTGACTGGTGAGACCATGCTAGTTCACCAGTTTTCTCCTGGCATAAGATTTATGGAGCCTTTCTTGGTGCCCCTACTGCTCATTCTTCATCTTCAGCTTTGCTTGCAGGAGGAGGTGGAGTGAACCTCCGAAGTCTCAGGTGTAAATGAGGTTTCAAGAGTTAATTTGAGCACAGAATAAAAACGGAAACAAATCAAAACCACAATGAGCTATCACCTCACACCTGTTTGAATAGCTATCATCAAAAAGACAAGAAATAACAGGTGTGGGCCAGGATGTGGGGACAAGGGAATCCTTTGCACAGCATTGGTGGGAATGCAGACTGGGGCACCGCTGTGGAAAACAGTATGGAGGTGCCTCAAAAAGTTAAACATAAAAAAGAGTTAAAATAGAACTGCCCTATGATCCGGCATTCATTCCACTTTCGCATATTTACCCAAAGAAAACGAAACATTAACTCAAAAAGATACCTGCATCCCCACTTTCATTGCAGCACTATTTACACTAGCCAAGATATGGAAGCAATCCAAGCATCCACTGATAGATGAATGGATAAAGAAGATGTGGTGTGTACACACACACACACACACACACACACACACACACACACTACTATTCAGCCATAAAAAAGGAATGTTTCCATTTGCAATTGACAACACAGAACTTTGAAGGCATTATGCTAAGTGAAGTAAGTCAGATAGAAAGATAAATTACCATAGGACCTCACCTGTGTGTACAATTTGAAAAACAAAACAAACAAAAAACCCCCAAGCTGGTAGATACAGAGAATAGACTGGTGGTTACAAAGTTGAGGGAGGGGCATGGGGGATGGGTAAAATGGGCAAAGGGGGTCAAAAGGTACAAGCTTCCAGTTACAAAATAAATAAGCCATGGGGAATGTAACAGTGTGCAGCATGGTGATTATGGCTAATAATGCTGTATTGCATATTTGAAAGTTACTCAGAGTAAATCTTCCAATTCTTCATCAAAAAGAAAAAAATAACTATATATGGTGACTGAAGGTAACTAGACTTCTTGTGGTGATCATTTCACAATGTATACAAATAGCAAGTCATTGTGTTATACACCTAAAACTAACATGTAATGTCAACTATACCTCAAAAAAGCCCCCAAAAGAACAGAATAAAAGCTTTTGTCTTACAGCCTTAGGAACACAATCAGACAAGTTTGCTATCAACTTCCCAGACATTTCATGTGGATTTTTGTAGACACGGTGTCTTTGATAGGCTGCAAAGAATGAATTAGATGGCCAGAAAGGCTACATCAAATTCAAAGATGGGAGAACTCAGAGACCTTCAAGGAGTGGGAATGATTTACTCTCATTCTGACAGATTTGCTATTAAATCTCGGAGAGTCACATAATGGTGGTGGGAGTGATGGGGCCCTTCATCCCCACCTCCCTCTTTCAGAGGTTCCTGATTCCAGGCCTCTTCCCTACTCTTACCGGAGACATAATGCCCACTTGCTGAAGGAGTTCCTCTGAAATGATCTGCTAAGACTCTCTGTCACCCAGCGCTTAGGGTGAATTCAGCTAATGTGATTTGCCTCAGGACCCACTGGCCCAGAGAGTCTCCCCTCTCCAGCCTTCCCAAACCTCTGGCTTGAGCTGAAAAGCCCTCCTTTAGATTCAGCAGCCCCAGCAGAGCACATTTCCTGAGAGACCCTATTGAGAGCTGCCAAACTGGGGGAAGCCTGTTGGCTGGCAGAATTAGTCAGGGGCAGGTCCCCAAAGACAGAGAGAAGCGCTCAAACTGGCACACCCATTTTTCTGTGGATGCCTGGGCCCTGGCAGCAAGCTACACTATATAAGGGTAGAAGCTGGGAGAAAGGATAGCAGAGGGATTTCAGATGGAAAAAGGGAGGAGGCCCCTTGGCTGAGAAAGGCTCCAGGGGGCGTATGGGCAGCTCAGGGATGCCTCGGACTTCAGCGTGAAAGGCTGCCTCTAGCTCCTCAACTTCTCTCCTGTTCCCTGTGCAGTACCGACCCCCCTTCCCCTCTAGGTTTACTGTAACCCAACTCCTGCTAAAGGGAAGTGGGCAGCATGGGAATGGCGCTTGCCTGGCGAAGAGGATGAGTCTCCTTCCAACTTTGCCCTGAATCAGTTCCTAGCAAACAGCTCAAAACACAAATGTTCCTGTTCATCATTTTACACATTTGTTTGAGTCACTCATTTATTTGGGACTGTGTGGAGTATTTTCGGCAGCCTTCCCTGCATTTCCGGAGCACACTACCTGGGAACCCTCCACCGTTGACCAGTCTGTCACCCAGAACTTGGTAGGTCATCCCTCCGACCCCCGACTTAAACTGCCCATAGTGTTGAGCGCAAAGCCAAATGTCTGCATGCCCTGAAGTCCATGTCACGCACCTGCCCATTAGCACTAAATTAAAACGCACCCCCGGATTTCTTTTCCATGCCAGGGGGACAAGGGTGCATCCATGTTGTCCGGCTCCCCTGAAGCTCTGTGCTAACCTAAGACTCCCAGATGAGGGAGTTAGTTGGAGCTTTTTTAAAGGGCAACTCCAAGGTTTTGTCAACACCAAGAGAGCCCCAAATAAATACCAGGGGCCCCTCAGATGCTAGAGACCACGCCCACCCCAAGAAGCCACACCCCCTGCCTCACAGAACCGCGCGTGTGTAGTCCAGGATCCCTGGGGCTAACCGAGGGCCCGCCACAAGTCACCACTCTCAGCTGGCACCTCTCTCCCAGAGGCGCAGACTTTCTCGGAATCCCCGCCAGGGGGGGTTGGGAGATGCGGGAGAGGCCCCAGCTCGTGCCGTCCCAGGGCGCCGCTCGCCAGTGGCGCGTGCCCTGCTGCCCCCGGGGGTGGCCCGGGCCCTCCTTGGGGGAGCGGGTAGGGGCTCCTTCCAGGACAAGCTGATGCCCCCCCGCCCCTGGTCCTCGGCCGTGCGCCACCACCGCCCCTTCCCCCCCCTCGCGTGTCAGGCGCAACTCCAGGTGGGGAGAAACTAGCCCGCCGCCAAACTTCCCTCCGTGGCCTCGGGCGCCGACGTGGGTCCGTTCTGGCCCCGGGCAGCACAGGCAGCCGGCTCTCCCCTCCCGGCGCCCAGGCGCGAGCCCGCCACGCGCCACCCCGTCCTCCCTGGGGCGGCCAAAGCCGAGTCCCGGGAAGACAAAGGGCGCCCCGCCGGGGAGGCTGCCCCGCCTTCGGTCCTACCTGGGAAGGCGCGGCTCGGCGGGACCCGCAGCAGCAGCAGCAGCAGCAGCAGCGGCGGCGGCGGCAGCGCGGCCCGGAGTGCGAGGCTCCCCATGGCGCGCACCGCGCTCGCTAGGCTGGGCTCGGCTCCGTCTCGGCTGCACAGCGCGCCTTCAGGGGGCGGAGGAGACAGACCCAGCCGAGGGGCTGCGCGTCGAGCTGGCGAAGCCGAGCTGGAAAACTCCTCCTCTCGCCGCTACCCCTCCCTCCCTCCCTCCCTCCCTTCTGCTCGCCTGGGGCCTGCCCTCCTTCCTCCGCCTCCCCGGGACGCTGGCGCGGTCCGGGGCTCCAACTCAGCCTTCCTTTGGTGCCAGCGCTTCTTCTGGAAGCGGGGCTGGCCCCCCAGGGCCAGACAGCGCCGGGGGCGTGCCCTAGCACATCGGATGATCCCGAATATCATTCCTGCTGTCCGATTCTTCTCACCCCGAATATACACACTAGTGCCCGACCTCCTCCCAGATCCCGAGCCCCCACGCTGTCATCTGTGCCAACAGCAGCACTAGCCATTCTGTGTGAAGGGACAACCGATTGGGTCCACAGTGGCCCCTGCGGCCGGGCTATTAACGGCCACATTCCCTGATCTGACCCTCGCGACCACGTCTCAGGTTCGGTACTACTATGCCCATTTTACCCAAGAAGACACCAGTGCTTGGAAACTTGCCCAGTTCACCGTTATGGGCAGAGGGGGGATTTGAAGTTAGGTATGTGGTTCTGCCGGCACCAACGTCCATTCTACAGCTTTTTTGTTTCTCTTTCGTAAGGGAATGAATCAAGGGCTGGACGGAGATCCTGCTGAACTGCGGTTTGGAAGGAGGCTTGAGGTTCTCTTTCCAGGGTCGGCTGATTGAGGAGCACAAGGCCCAGAAAGTTCCCTGTCTCACTCCCAGTCTTGGGAATGCAGCTGTTGTCGTTTTCTGCAACCCCATTTCCCCATTTCCTGGCTTGTTCTCCACCACCTCCAAGGATACCAGGACCAGCCCAAAGCCTCCAGCCTGTGGCCTGGCATCAGGATAGGGTTTCTAGGCTGCCTGCAGGACGGATCTGATTTCTTCTTCGAGGCTTTCCCAAATGTGGTTGTTTTGTTTTTGCTTTGTTGTGAACCCGCAAGGCAGCACCTGGCTCCTTTCCTGCCCCAAAGTGTTCTTAGCTAAGGCAAATTGCGATCAGGGCAGCTGCATTGGGTTGCGCACTGTGCAAAGGTGCCTGGAGGAAGAGGCAAGTGGGAGCGGAAATCCAGCCACCTCTGGGTCTGGGAGCCCTGTGCCTCGGCAAGGGCTACGAACGCTAAGGAAGGGCAACTTTCTCCTTGTCACGAGTCTGATCCACTAGCTAGGCTAAGGGCCCTGGGAACATCCCTCCAAAAAGGTTTTGACTTCTTTTATTCCACTTCTCACAAAAGCCCCTGATTTGAACTTCCAGCTTATCCTCTCTAGGACTGGGAGTGGGTGCTTTTCTCCATCTTCTGTGCGATTCTCCACAGCTGCTGCCTCCTCAAGGAGCCAACAACCCTTCAATAACCCCCCAGGGCACAAGAAAATGAGGGAGAGCAGCCTCGCCTGTGGCCTCTGTCAGACCAGACTCACCTCGGCCCCCAAGTGGTTCTCAACCCCATCCAACCACAAAGGGCAGGGGAAGGGGTGGACATTTCATGAAAACACCAGATCAGGGCCGGACCCCAGACCAATGAGACTAGAATCTTTAGGGAGGTGGCCTGGAGTTTGACCAGGTGCATATTTTTGTTCCCCCCTGTTCAGTGGGGCAGGTTTTAAAATGGGCTAAATTCCAGGCCAGCGTTTCTCCACCTAGGCACTATTGATATTTGGGACCTGAGACTGCTTAGTTGGGGGCAGTGACTGCCTGTGCACCAGATGCCAGTGGAACGCCTCATTCTCCAAGTCATGGCAATGAAAAACTGCCAGACGCCGTCACAGGTGCCCTAGGGGAAAGTTTGTGCCCAGTGGAGAACAACTGTTCTAGGCTCATGAACAGAGGTGAATGCTGCACCCCAAATTCCAGGCCCAGGCTAGACTGCCCTGCGGCCTTCCCTCACTATACCACCTCTGAAGCAGAGCTCTCCTCACGGAAACCAGCCTAAGTTCTATTACGGGGCTGAGAAGGAACTCCTGGCTCTCTTCTAGCTCCGGAGTCTGGCTGACTTAGAACAAATACCTCTCCGTGTGAAGAGTTTTTCTCTTTGCATGTATGAGGCTAAGCAAAATGAGCCGTCAAAGACAAATACCATATGATTCCTCTCATGTGTGCAATTTAAGAAACAAAACAAATGAACAAAGAAAAAAAGGAGGCAAACCAAAAAACAGACTCTGAACTCTAGAGAACAAACAGATGGTCACCAGAGGGGCCGAGGGTGGGGGGATGGGGGAAATAGCTGATGGGGATTAAAGAGTGTACTTGTGAGGAGCACTGAGTAATGTACACAAGTGTTGCATCACTATCTCGTACGCCTGAAACTAACATAACACTGTACGTTAACTATACTGGAATTAAAATTAGAAATAAAAATACCAAGTTTTATGGTAAACAATTTTTTTCTCTTTGCTGCCTTAAAGCAAACTGCAATCAGATTTCATTATTCTTACTATTACTACTATTATTATTTTTTAAAGTAGGCTCCACACCCAATGCGGGGGCTTGAACCCATGACCCAGAGATAAAGATTTGCCTCTCTACTGATTGAGCCAGGCGCCCCATCACTATTAGTATTATCCCAGGTCTCCCTCTTATAGAAGGGCTGGGGGCAGAGGAAGGGGAGGGAAAGAGGTTATCAGTTCATCCCACAATATCTTGCTAGACAATAAGACCATTACGTAGATAAATAAATCTGTCAAACAACTGAACCCAGAAGGTGGGGTAATGAGTGGATGGGAACAGGAAGAGAAGTCACTCGGGGAGTGCCAAAGAGCTTTGATCTCATTCCTGTCCTGCTGACATAACAATTAATGAAGTGACAAAAAGACACTGTTGGTGTAAGACACCAAGATAGGCAGGCAAGAGGCACGTTCCAAACATCTGTAGGGGCAGGAAGGCTGAACAGTGAAGAAGGATCAATATGACATCCTACATTAGACCTCCAAAACCTTGTGTTTCTCAACTGAGACCAGTGAAGGAGAGCGTGCCAGCCACCTCCCTCCCTACTGCAGGACAGAGATTTCCTGAGGACGTTGGTCAAGGCCCTTCCCTGCCTGTGCCCTCACCATTCATTTCCCCTACATCTCCTCGTCGTCCTAGGCTTTCAAACTAGTTCTTCTCTTCTCTCTCCACCACCTGTCACAGTAAAGGGCCTGCCGTTTGAGGGGAAAGTTGGTGGCTCACTGCACCTCAGGAAATGGACTGGCATTTCCCAACATCGAGCAGCCACTCCGAAGTGAAGCAGCCTGAGTCAATGCTTCCCAGACCATCTGTAGTAAAGGACTATTATTTTAAAATGTCCAAACCAAAAAG
>PITA01006256.1:49040-102112 GCA_004023965.1 Spilogale gracilis
CCCCCATCCCCGTTGGGCTCCCTGCTCAGCGGGACGCCTGCTTCTTCCTCCTCCCCCATACTCATGTTCTCTCTCACAGGCTCTGCTCTCTCTCGGTCTCAAATAAATGGATTAAAAAAAAAAACTTAAAAAAACCCCCCAGATTTCAAATCCATCATTGATCAATGCTTTTGTAAAATCACTAAGTAGGAATCACTAGAAAAACAAAATGGGGGGAAAAAAAGGCCAGAGAGCAGCACAGCTCCGGGGGCCACATGTTGAGTAGCTGAGTTAGAGTGGATTTAGCCTTTCACCTACTGCTCCTGTAGGAACGACAGACTATAGTAGATGCTCCAGGTTTCTGGGAATTCAAGACAAGGACAAGGAGATTTGACGTCAGTCTCTTGGAAATTCTGCTGAAGGAATGTCAGAAAGATAGGGTGTGTAGGGCTTTTGAAGACCGGTATCTATTAAATATCCAGATGGGAGAGGGCGCTCCAGGTCAAAATCAAAAAGCAAAGGCCTGTCCAAGAATAGTATCTATTTACAATCCCCTGGCTTCAAGATATTTCTTCTCTTTCTAAGATAAATATTCAGAAAGAAACAACTGCTCTAAAGATTCAAGGGACACCATTTCTTTTATAAAAATAATAAGCTACCAAAAAAAAAGGGAAAGCAATTTTAGAAAATATTTATTTGGCATACTCAGTAACAGACTCAAGGGAAATGCTTTTAGAAAGTAGGAACAGGAGGTTATGAGGCAAATTGAGAAATAAAAGAACGCAGAGATTTAAAAGGGTGATTAACGGCTTTCGGGTTCAACTGCCACACACTAGGAAGTGATCATTGCTGTCTTGATAACCAGAAAAAGCTGGGCAAGCAGAAAAATCAACCCCTTTTCTTGGACCCAATGAAGAAGGGGGTTTTCTGGGCAAATTGGCACCCATCGCTATTCGGAAAGACAGACATAGCTACCGGTGCCAGTGGAGATGGGCTTAACTGGGGCAGGAGACACTCAGGAGCCATAAATTGGCAGGAACACACAAATGGCAATTTAGAAAAATCACCGGAAGCTATGTATATCTGTCAAGAGCGTGAGAAACTCCCATGGTACTGTGGCCTTTTCCTCCACGAAGTCTACCAGGCTTTCACAATGAAGCTCCACACAAATGGGCCCCTCTCTGAGGGGAAGGACTTCACCAGAGCCTTACCTCACCTCAGGCAAGGGCATTTCCCTCCCTTCTCTGGATGATTAACTCCCAGAAAAACCTCATTTGGGGAACTGCTCCCCTGTTCTGTAGTTGGGGGGGGGGGGCTGTGAGCCAGGGCCACTCCAAATCTGGGTCATAGGTGTGGGTACGGGAATCAGATTGGGTCAGGAGTAGAACTTTATTCCCGAGCCTCGGTGATTAGAGGGGCGAGCACAGGTCCAGGCAGGCCAGCCAGGTTGGCGCAAAAAAGTGTGAAAACAAAGGCCAGTTGAAAGAATCCATCCTTGGTTAGGTGCCGTGTGAACGGGCCTGGGAAATGCTAGCTTTGCGCAGGGCTTGGAAAGACAGCAGCCATGGCCCTCTGCCGCTGCGGCCACAGGCCCGGGGATATGGCCACACTCAAGGTGGCAGCAGCTGACAGGGAAGCATCTTGAAACCTGACCCTTACAATTCCGTAGTAAGTCCCTACCATCTCTCCGGGATTCCTGCTCCCCTTTCCAGAAACAACGCTGGCCTGCTACTGCACATTACTGTAGACCGAAGGCCGGACCACAGGTCACCAAGTTCCCATGGAATCTGAGCCACCCATCATGAACTGAGTGCTGTCCGACCAGCCAAGCCATAAAGTTGGGTGTGCAGAGCAGCACCCGCTCATCAAATGGAAGTGATGTGTCATCAGGCTTGAGCAGGCCCTGAACGCACAAGTAAGGTGCATCAGGAAGAGGCCCAAAGGCCCACGATACCTACTCTTGCTACATCACCTTCTCTCTTCCGGTCTCCATCTCGGGCCTGATGGAGCATTCCCTAGGACCAGGTGACTGAGGAAGAAGAGCTTCAGGGGGTTGTGCAAGGCACCTCGGTCCCACCTGAGATGGTAGTGGAGCGTGCCACGCCCCGCAGCCCTGCTCCCTGACAGCTCTGAGGGGCCCTGTGGAGGGGAAGTCCACCTAGGAGGTGGGACTTTGGTCTACCTGATTGTGTGGGTAGACGCAAGGGATGTTCCTCCCCTGTCCACAGGTTTCTGCCAAAATCAGCGCCCCACAGTCCTACAGAACCCCTTCTGTACCGTCACGATATTCCACAAGTATCACCTCCCATCAGGGGACTCCCTTCATGGCAAAGGGAGTGAGGCAAGGGGCGCGCTCGTGGAATTCACTGGTCTTACCATGTCCCCATGAGCCTGTAGCAGCAAGCTAGAGGGACAGCATGCTTCTGAAGACACCAGCTAAGCATGCTGCAGGGCTAGCCAAGGGCCCCCTGGATGCTGTGTATGCTTCGGGTCGGCACCCAGTCCATGATGCTCTTACTGCCACAACCAGTACTCGCCGATCCATGAGTGCAGGGGTGAGCACGGGCAGGGTGCTATTCACCTTTACCTTTGGTGATCCATCAGCAAAATGTTACTTCGCATCCCTGTGATGGTGCGTAGGCTCTGCGGGTCTAGAGGTCTTCGTTCCAAAGAGAGGAACGCTTCTGCCAGGGGGGTCCAACAATGACCCCACTGAAGGGGAAGCTGAGACCACTGCTTGGACTGTCACGGCGCCTTGTGCCACAGAATGAATAGAGTAGGGGCTGACTACCCGGCTGGGGTGATCGATCCCGACAGTCAGGGAGAAATCAGGTTGCTTCGACCACACAGTGGGCGTGAGGAGAACATCTAGAAAGCAAGGAATCCTCCAGC
The DNA here is from genome assembly GCA_004023965.1 of Spilogale gracilis. Taxonomy (NCBI): domain Eukaryota; kingdom Metazoa; phylum Chordata; class Mammalia; order Carnivora; family Mephitidae; genus Spilogale; species Spilogale gracilis. Next base: position 51,912 of record PITA01006256.1, read on the forward strand.
TGCCTTGACTATGCGCACATCCTACGATTAAAGTCCACAGAAAACTACAACAACCCGATTCAGGCCAGGCTGCTAGTATCCCAGAGCCTTCACGAATGAAATCTTGTGTCCTTCTACCCACCAAGCAAAGAGCCAGGATGGGCAGTTGAGGCTAGCATATAGGAAGAAGACAGCTAGAAAGCTTGGCGGGGACCCTGGGACCATCGCGGAGACAAGGACCATAAGAGTTATGAGTATTTCTCCCTTATTTTAATACAGATGTCTCTATATACATTAACTGGATATTTTTGTTTCCCTTTTGCATCCTCTTCTCATCTCATACAAGATGTATTAGTACTACTTAACTTTAACTTAATAGCTCAGGATAAGTTATATGATATCAACAGAAGAATGTGAACTAGTTTGTAAAAGGATTGACACCACCCAAGGACAAAAATGAAACTTCACATTCTCTTCCGGGGAAAAAGTTACTATTTTTTTTTCTAAGTTGTATATTGCTATGCAGAAGTAGGACTTTGATATGGTCCTACTACAGAGATTAAGTATACCTTAAGGAAATTGTATGGATGCTAGGTTGACTAGGGGTGGATTTTAATGGCTTTGTCACTAGTCAACTCAGCTAGGCTGAGCTGCATTTCCCAGAATTCACTCTTGTTTGTCTCCAGGCAGGGTCCATCACAAGGGACATTCTTGGGGAATCTGGATGCTGGAAGGGAAGGAGTGACCATGTTACGGTTCTCACTGCCGGTTCGCTGACTTCCCTCATTGGCGTGAAGCAGCAGCTGGGCCTGAAGTGCCCTGCCTCCCCCTTGATCCTCCCTCAGACCGCCCCGCCTCCTAGGCCAGGTGTGCATGCTACCCTCATCACCAAGGTCGGAGGCAGGCAACAAGAGCTGACATAGGTCAAGGCCCTTCTCCATTGGGTTCCAGCTCAAGCTTGTGGGTTCCAGTTTGCCCTTGGTCTCCCCCCGCTCCACTTCACAGCTTGCCTTCTCTACCGCCTCCTCCATGAACCTCAAGCTCCAGCATCAGACTCAGAGACACAGTCATACAGAGACTGCTTAGCAAGCTCCCACAATTGCATAAGAGCATTTCCTGTAGCCCATCCATCTTGGCCTTACACAACACAGCTCCCCTACTGACTCTGCTGCCCTGGCTGGACTCCGCCCGCCGCAGGTGAGGAGCCAGTGTGGACGGGAAATAAGGCGGGTTTTGACCATGCTAAGATGACGCCAACCCGGGAGGAAGGACCATGTGAAGATGGCTACCACTAATATCCTTGGAGATTCAGTAGGAGAGATGAGGAGAGAGGTAGAGATTTGAAATGCTTGCCTGGGGGTGGAAGCTCAAGATAAATGCCTCAAGAACACTGGAAAAAAAAAAGGAAGAAAAGGAAAATGAGGATATACAAGTAGAACAGGGGAAAGGCAAGGAAGCCATGGCAAGCATCAGCCCAGGGGTCTTGACAGGGGTCATCCGAGTCTCAGAAGAGAGGGCTTTTTTTTTTTTTCCTCCTGCCAGGTAGAACCTGTAGAGATATATCCAAAGGAATTTGACCCAGGACTAGAGGCTGACAGGGAAAGCAACCACGTGAGGAAACATCAGACCCCATGGAGGATCGAGCCCCATAACCTCAAAGCCCTCTCCTTGGGTTGGAATGTGGTCTGTGGCATTAATCTCCCTTCGGACCAGAGAAGCAGGAAGACTGGAAGGTGGTGATGAGGAAACAGAGCCTATGCATCTGAAAAGGAGTGTTAACTCACAGAAGACCGGGATGCCTTTCGCATAAAGACCATCCTCAGAGCTAGGCTTCCAACCATTAGGATACTGATTTCCTGAACAAGACCCCAGTCCTTGGCCCAGCGGGATCTGTGCAGGATCCTGCAGGAGTAGTTCGGGCCCCTTCACCCTTTATTCCCAACAAGATTCTGGGGCTTTCACCCCTGAAGGTGGTACAAGCCACCCCTTGCAGCGACCCCTTGCAGAAGGCTGCATCCACTCAACTGTTTCCCACTCTCCTTAATCCCTGCTGATTCTGTTGATGTTGGCACATCCCGGGGCCTCTGTTTTAGAATGCTGATTCATCCAGAAAGCATCTGTGGGAGGTAACGGCCTTGTCACATGGTTCCAGTCAAAGAAGGATGGTTGGAGGAGAGGGAAAGCTTTCATTTTCTCTCTCATAATCAACTCAAAGGTCAGCATCCCTGGACAGAGACTGGAAAGTTAGTCTTAGAGACTCAAGAAGAGTTCCAGCTGCAAGGAGAGCTGACACACACCTCTGCCTGTGTGTGGGCGGGAACGGCTGCCTGGCCCTGTGCTTGTACCCATGCCCTTTCTCCTCTTTTTCCTAAAGCCCTCTCCTGGATCCTGAGGGTTTCTGGCTCACTGTGAGGTCCTCAGGGAGGCCCGAGCACATGCAGAAACCCTGCTGGTTGGCCAGACCTCTGAGGGCTCCAGCCAAGAACAAAAGCAAGCCAAGTTTAGAAACAATGAGTTAATAGTCCTTCCTGGGTTGCATCATCCTAGGAGTGATAACTAATCAAATGCTTCATTTAGTCAAATCCTGTTGGACTTTTTGTTCTGAGCGCTTTTCAAGGATCAGCCTTTCTCTGACCCTGGTCAAGAGCCAAAGAAAAGTTGATGCATGGAAAAGTTACAAGATTTGCACAAAGCCCCACAAGAGTTGAACACACCCAAGCTTAAAAGAGATTCTCAGCTATCGGCATTGGGATTCCGCATGAATATTTTTTAGGTGGCTGCTTGAAGCTTTCTCACATTGCTCAGGTCCTTCCCACTCTTTTCTGGAGTGGGTCCAATTTCTGTTTGGAACATATATGATATAGGTAGGCACTTTCCTCACATGCCTCATGCTCCCTTCTCTCTAAAAGGAGAATACACCTGTGATGGGTCTCTTGAGTGACCTGGTACAAGGAACTTAATGTTTCATACACCTTATTCTATTGCACGATGGTCATATCATAACATTTTTCTTCAATTCTTTCTCTTTGCAAAACATTGTCTAAACTTTGCCTCTGTCAGCCTACGCCAATCTGGGTCCCACACTGTTCCTCCGAATTAACTTCTGCTGTCGTGCCCACCATGTTGTTCGTATGAATAGACCTGTTTTAGTCATCTTCGTACATGTGTCAAAGGCACTCAGCGCTAATGACAACCTGTCCCCCTAGTAACACTAATACTGTGTAGCTTCCAACCACTCTGGATGCCCCTTAGCTTCTCGCCACCCATCAACCTCTGGGCAACCACTGAATGTTACATTCTATGAGAATCTCTACCTCTTTCCCTAAGTGATCTCATCCACTCTCAGAACTTTAATTGCCAGCTAAACACTGAGAACCCATAAATCTATACCTTTAGGGTCCCCTATGTGTTCTTGACCCCACTACATAACTTCCCTGGATGGTTCAAATACATCTCGAACACTACACGTACAGAACAGATTGAGGACGTCTAGCCCGCAAAGCTGGTTGTCCTCCAGTATTTTCTGTCTCTATGATGCGTACCACTATTCATCCTTGACTCCTTCCTTTTACTCCACCCTACCCAGATCCCTAAGTCCTGTTGATTTGTCCCCATATGGTGCTTAAATCCAACCATGAAGCTTCATCTTCGTGCCATCCACTTGGCCTACGTTATATTCCATCAGTTTTCAACCGAACTCCTATCAGTGACTTCCTAAGAGGTCTCCTGTATCCACTCTGGTCTCTCCTACAACCTCAATACAATCTGAACTTGCCATAGTCAGAGAAAACTGTCACTCACCAGCTTAAACCCTTTGATGGATTACTGGTACACGCAGATGAAAGAGCATGCCACACACAGCATACAAGCCTCTGTTGATCTAGAGTCCATTGACTATGCAGTCTTAACACTCACCGCCCTTGCTGTCACTCTCAGGACTGAAGTCACACTGACCTTTCACAGTCTGTGCTCTGTTCCTTTCTGTCTCAGGGCCTTTGCACATACTTTTCCTTCTGCTTGCTTTGCCTACTCCTTATTCTAGGTAACATCTCCTTATTCTCAGATCATATCTTAAGTGGAACTTGAGGGAAGCTTCCCCAGCTCCCTAGTGGATAAGTTGAAGTCTGCCTGTTTTATGTGCTGTGTTTTTTTTATCAAGATGGCTGCGACAATGCCACCTCCATCCTTTGTGTTCTTCACAATGTGACACTGAACACTCCTCCCAATAAGGGAGCTCTATACGCTCTCCCCTTTATCAAGGTGGGTCTGTGGCTATGTCAGAAATGACCAAGGCTAGGTCGTACGAAGTGATACAGCTTTGTCTGTTTTTGTTTTTGTTTTTTTTGTGAGATAGTCATTCTTAGAAGCCGGCGACTGCACTGTGCAGTAGGCACATGAAGGGTTCACACGTGGGCGTACCCCCTGACAGCTCTGATGAGACCTGTCAACAGCTAGTGCCAACTGTGGACAGAGGAGTGAGAAAGCCTTCAAAATGATTCTGAACTGAGTTTCACCTGCTCCAGTGGCAAATCCTCCTTTGTTCTAAGCCGGTCATGCCAGCCTCCCAGGGATCCATTTAGGGGAGTGCATGTGACACAGTGGGACATTAAGTTGGGAGGGGACATCAGAAAGATTTCTTTACTTCTTCTTATAAATCATGCTCCCCAAAAAGCATGCTCTGAGATGACAATGAAAGTGGAGGAGGTTCATAAAGGCGTGCACTTGGGATCCACATCTAAGAGATTAAAGAGAAGGCAACAAGAGGGGGCAGAGGGAGAAGGGCAGCTGTCATATTGTCTCAGTGAAGACTTCAGCCAACACAACAAAGACCTCAAGATGGTCCCATAGACTTTTTCTGAGTTGGGGTGAGGAGGCTGAGCCTTTAAACACTTGTGACAAATAGTTATTAGATACTGGCTACTCCCAGGAAGGGAAGGTGAACTTGGATAAGGCAGTTCTCATCTGCAAAGAGCATTCCTGAAAAGGGCTTCCAGCTGCATGCTCTGCCGGAAACACTCCCAGCAGCTGGGGGAAGAAGTCCTCTGATGCTGAAGAGGGATACAGGCAGCACATCACAGCATCCACTATATTCCTAAAAGAATCACAGAGAGGAGCAGTTCCTCTCTTCCGTTGATGTTATGTGTGGATGCGATGCCTAGAACATGTCAGCCATTTCACAACCAGCTTGTACCTGGAGCCAACATATGGATAAGGGGGAAATGAAGAGAACTGCAAGCAAAAGAGAACAAGCACCCAGATCCAGGGGGCCTGGGGCCTACTTGTAATTCTGAGCTGCTTGATACAGTTGGTAATAAATGTCCTTATTGTTTCCATCAGTTGAGCTCTAGGGTTTTCTTTTCCTGCATCCCAAGCATCCTAGTCAAAGACAGGTAGCTCAGGCTACAGATGATATGGCTTGGGAAACATAAAGAATGGGGAAGAAGGCACAGGTACAAGAAACATTACATGGAAAGCATCAGCAAAACCAAAACCCTGGCAGCATACGGGGTATTAGGGTGGCTTCTTTTTTCCAGTAGCCACAATCTTGTTTTTGGAATGGCCAAATAAATTGGATGGGACGTATATTCCATCTGGGGTAAGTATGTTTTGTGATAGACCAACACCCCTTCCAAATGGTACCTCAATTTCTTTCTAGGAAAGTACATTTCCCTTTTGTAAAAAATCTAGTGGGATGAGAAATCCAAATGGCTTCCTTTCCAGCTAAGGAGTTTCAGAAGGAAACATCCATCTGATTCTTCCTTATTTCCCTCATACAGTATAAGACAGGCACCATTTCTTGGTCATTTGTACCCTGAATGCAGAACACGTGACAGAAAAATAATAAAATGGTTGGGGTTTTATTTTTTTAACCCAATAGCAGTGCCGTGATTATTCCTATAATGTCCATTTCCTTGTGTACCCCATCCCCATCCAAAGCTGCCCTCCTTTGGCATCTTTCCAAATCCTTTTCTTCTGCCTTCCTGTCAACTCCTGAAATTGTGCACTCCTGAAACCCTACTCATTTCCCAGCAATATCTAGTCTCTCTCTTTCACACTAGAGCTTCCAAGCTTTAGCTAGGCACTTGGATTCCCAACTCAGGATGGTATTTCCTCCCTTGCAATTGGTGTGGTCATGAGACTAAGTTTTGGTCATTGGAGGTAAGTGGAAGTAATGTCTGTGATTTCCAACTGATCTCCCACCAATAGGTTCATGTGCTCCCTTAAGCCTTTCCCTTTAATCTTGGCTGGGAGATGAGAAGTAGGCAGCCATCTCCTATGAAATAAATGGAAGCCCCATACTGAGGATTGTACAGCAGTTTTCTTAAGCTTGGACTGCACGTTTCTGAACTGTGATCCAAGAGAGAAATACACACCTTGAATAAGCTACTGAATAGTTTTTGTTGCGGCATCTTATCATGTGCCCTGAGTGACACAATTTACAGTAAGTTTTTAATTTGTAATCAAACAACCTTATCTGATATGCCTATGAAATTAATATGTATTAACAATATGGAAATATAAATAAAATCTAAGCTTTTGTGGGGATTCCCAGCCCAAATATTGATCGACATGAAATATTTCTGCAGCCTAGAGACATTGCTACAGACACTGGAATATTTATAGTGTGAGAAAGGAAGAATCATGGTATTTGTGTTTCCATAAGACTAAGGAACAATTTTCATCTTGGATCCAATCTAGAAATTATTTTTCCTGCCAAAGCTGAACTTGGATAAAATTCTCTCTTTCACTAATGTGGAGCAGAAGCCATAGGAAGAGAAAACTTGAGTTTCCACTGAACAGAGAATGGAGTCATAGCACAGAGAATATGATCTTATTTCCAGAGATGTACAGTACAAGCAATGGGCTTTTTTGCAGAGTGTTGGAGGGGATGCACTGACTGTATCTCAGGACTTTGAAGTAAACTTTGAGCAATTACTCAACGTAGGCATAATTTTCTGTAAACTTTCTGAAAGTTTATGACACAGACATTTATTGACTACCAAATATCTATGTTCTCCGCTATATTTCCTAGCCTTCTTGCAATTAGGTGGAACCATGGGGCTGATTCTGGCTATAAGAAATGTGAGCCATCAATCCTAGGCTTTAGCATTTAAGAGCCAGCACGTATAGTCAAAAATATTCCTACAAAGAAAATTCCAGGCCCAGTTGACATTATTGCTGAATTCTAACTAATACTTAAGGAAGAAATAATACCAATTCCCATGCATGCAGAGAAAATTGAAGAGGAAAAGATATGCCCCAACTCATTCTATAAGGCCAACATTACTCTGACAGTGAAACCAAAGATTTTACCAAAACCAAAAATAAAGAAATAAAGAAATAAAGAAATAAATAAATAAAGAAAGAAAGAAAGAAGAAAAGAAGGAAAGAAAACTATGGAATAATTTCCTTCATGAACATAGATGTAAAAATTCTTCAAAATCTAGCAAATTGAACACTATATATATATATATAAAGTACAGTACGTCATGACCAAATGGAATTTATCCTAGAAATATGAATTAGTTTTAACATTCACAGTTCAATCAATGTGTTTCACCACATTAACATACCTTAAAAGAAAAACTATACAATAATCTCAATACATGCAGAAAAAGCATTTGACAAAATTCACCATCCATTCCTGGTTAAAAAAAAAATCAGCAAACTGAGACTAGAAGGAAGCTTCTTCAAACTAATAAAGAGCATTTACAAAAGAACTGTAGCTAATCTCATACTTGGTGGTGAATGACCAAATGTTTTCCCCCTAAGATCATGATGTTCACTCTTGCCATTCAACTGAATGTTTAATATTGTACTGGAAGGCTAGCCAGTGCAATCAGGCAAGAAAAAGGAATAAAATATTCAGACTTGGAAGAGAAAAGCAAAATTTTGTACTCAATGATTGTCTATGTAGAAAATCAAATGGAATTTATAAAAAGCTATTAGAACTAATAAGTGAGTTCTCTGTACTATATACTATATAAACAATTGAAAATTTAAATATAGTACCATTTGTCATAGCATTAAAATATGAAAGATTTAGGGATAAGTCCCACAAAAGCTGTGTAAGGTCTAAATACCAAGACAATATTGGTGAGAGAGAGAAATTAAAATTCATGGATCAGAAGCCCAACTGATCTATACATTAAACTCAATCTAAATCCAAATCTCAGACTTTTTAAATAAAAATTAACAGGCTGATTCTAAAATGAATATGGAAAGGCAAAAACCTAAAAAAGCAAAAATAACTTTGAAAAAGAAGAGCAAATTTGAAGAAATAACACTCCCTGACTTCAAGATGTATTAAACACCTACATTAATGAAAATAGTGTGGTATTGGCATAAAGGTAGACAAATAGATCAATGGAACAGACATAAAGTCTAGAAATAGGCCTGCACATATAAGGTCAATTGATTTCTGACAGAGGTGCAAAGGCAATGCAGTGGAGAAAGAACAGTCTTCTTGACAAATGGTGCTGGAACATCAAAACATTTATATGTCAATAAAAAAAAGAAAAAAAGAACGTTGACTCATACCTCATACTAAAGCCAAACATTAATTCAAAAAGAATTGTAGTCCTGGATGTAAAATATAAAACTATAAAACATCTAGAAGAAAACAGGGGCAAAATCTTTGTGAGCTTGAGGTGGACAAATATTTCTTAGATACAACACCAAAAGCGCAATTCATAAAGAAAGACAAAAATGTTGTTAAATAGAACTGCACCAACATTAAAACCATTTGTTCTTTAAAAGACAGCATTAGGAAAATTAAAGGACAAGCACCAGATGGAGAGAAAGCATTGGCACATCATGTATTCAGCATATATAAGGAGCTTTCAAAACTCAATAATAAGAAAATAAACAATCTCCCAAATTCATAAAAGACAGTTTATCAAATTTGGTTTCAAATTAAAACCAAAATGAGAGATGCCTGGGTGGCTCAGTTGATAAAGCATCTGATTCTTGCTTTAAGCTCAGGTTATGATCTCAGAGTCCTGAGATCAAGCCCTGTGTCAGGCCTCACGCCCAGCACAGAGTCTGCATGGCATTCTCTCTCTCCCTCTGCCTCCTGCCTACTCACTCTACTCAAATGAATAAATGAAGTCTTTAAAAAAATAAAACCAAAATGAGATCACTACCTTTCAGATATTTAAAATTTAAAACACTGGCCATATATACCAAGTGTTGGCAGAAATGTGGAGAAACTGAAATTCATTCACTGCTGGTGGAAATATAAAATGCTATAACCACTTTGAAAAAGTTTAGCGGTTTCTTTTTTTTAAAAAGATTTTATTTATTTATTTGACAGACAGAGAGAGAGAGAGATCACAAGTAGGCAGAGAGGCAGGCAGAGAGAGCAGAGGAAGCAGGCTCCCTGCTGAGCAGAGAGCCCAATGTGGGCCTCGATTCCAGGACCCTGAGATCGTGACCTGAGCCTAAGGCAGAGGCTGAGCCACCCAGGTGCTCGGTTTAGCGGTTTCTTAAAAAGTTAACCATACACCTACCATAAGACCCAGCCATTTCACCCAGAATAATCATGCTGAGTGAATTCAGCTGGACAAAAAAAGAAATATGCTGCATTATTCCATTTAAACAAATATTAGAAAATGCAAACTTATCTATAGTAACAGAAAACCTATCAGTGATTGCCTGGGGGAATAGACAGAGAAGGGTGGAAAGGAGAGGTCACAAAGGGGCATAAGGAAGCTTTGGGGAGGACTATGTTTATTACATTGAGTATGGATGTAAATACACATATAACCACATATGTCAAAACTTGTCAAACTGTACATTTTAAATATATGCAGTTTATGTTATTTCAATTATACGTCAATAAAGCAATATTTTGAAGGGTGCTATGATTAAGGACATGGCCCTCAATAAGATCTCTCACTTATATAAAAATTACTTAGGGAAAATATCTGATTAAGAATTTGGCCTTCTCTGTCCTCTATTCCCTTAGCATTCAATCAAGAGAAAGAAAAAGATGGGTAAGTTAAAAAACAGCAAAAAATGTGCCAGATTTGTTAATTATGGCGCCAAAAAAACTGTGGGTGTGATTGCAACACAGAATTAATTACATATATTAAGAAATCTAGTAAGTTTTTACTAAGTTTACTAAGTAATGTTTAGTATGTTCACAAGGTTGTCCAACTATCACAGTGATCTAATTCCATAACCTTTGCATCACTCCGAAAAGAAACATCACGCCAATTAGCAGTCACTCCCCATTTTGCCTCCTCCCAGCCCCTAGGAACCACGAAACTGTGATCTTTTGTACCTGTCTTCTATCACTTAGCATAATGTTTTTAAGGTTCATCTGCACTGTAGCATATGCAACCACTTCATTCTTTTTCCTGGTTAAATAATATCTGATTATATGGATATACCACATTTTATTCATCTATTTACCTACTGTTAAGTCTATTAAGTCTTTTTCAAAGATTTTATTTATTTATTTGAGAGGGAAAGAGTGGGGGAGGGGCAGGGGGAGAGAAAAAGAGAGAGAGAGACTCTTAAGAGGGAATCTCAAGCAGACTCCCCACTGAGTGCAGAGCACGACATGAGGCTCGATCTCAGGACTCTGAGATCAAGACCTGAGGTGAAACCAAGAGTCGGAGTCTCAACTGACTGAGCCCAAGTCCATCCAGAAGCCCCAAGTCCATTCAGTTTGTAAGAGTGTTGTTCTGCGCGAGAAGCCATAAGCCTGGGCAATACCAAGCAAAACAAGCCTTTGAGTAGTTAAGACTTAAAACCAAGCTTCTCATTTTAATTTTAATCCCTGATCTTCCAAGGGCAACTGAGACAGCTATACAGACTTAAAGAGGGCATATATGTTCTTCAAAAGCTACGTCAGATATGGCAGGGAGTATTACAGAAAAGGAAAAACCTCCAAAGAACAGATCCAGGGACCATAAAGAACAGTGGACAGTGGCATTATTGGAAGAGAGAAAATCCGGGCCTGATCCAGAATGTTCTTTGCTCTCAGCATATGGGCCTCTAATCATCTGCAAAGCAGTTTTGAAATTGCTACATTTCAGTGACTTCCCATTATACATTGGGTGTATGTCAAGGGTAAGCTGGATAATTTGTCTTTTTTGTTAGTCTTCTAGACCAAGTAGAACCAAGGCTGGTCCAGATATAGTTACCATGCAGCACCCAGAGATGCGGGACTATGAGCTAGATGGTACTTCAGTGGACTCCCTGGGAGAATGGTGGAACGTGTTCTATGTGTGGGAATGTTTTAGATCAGGTTTCCTGGGAATCTAAGATTCTTGTTCAAGTGATTTACTGGGGGGTATATTCTTAGCATAAGGGGACTTAGGGAAGGAAGATAGAGCAGGGGGAAATCCAAGCAAAAATGTAGTGTCAGGTGTAGAATAGATTTGGTATGATACTAGGGGATACTTCTGGAGCACTAGAATTAGTCCCACATGGAGGCAAAAGAGATGGCCTTTGGAACGCTTTGTCATTCAATCACTGGCTGAGGTCCACTCCCCAAAGAGAGAGGTATCACCTTCTGTCTGAAGAGGCTTGCTTTTGGCCAAGGGCAACTTTCCAGAAGACAGAGAAGCTGTGAGCCACTGGCCAACACCTACAGCCCCTGGGGATGTGTGCACATGCCTAAGGAAAGAGATCAGGGCAGGGCACCAACAGCAGCCACTGCAGGGAAGTGGAAAGCATCTGGGTATCTGAGACACAGAAGTGTGAGCTGTGGCGCAGTCACTTACCACTTATTGAATAGCCACATCTGTTTCTCCATGTTTCCCAGCTGCCTTTACAGTTAAATGGGGTCATGTGGCCAAAGGACTGGGAAAAGTAACACTTGTCATTTTCAAGCCAAAGCATTTAACTTTCAAGCCAAAGCATTCAACCCACTAGTCCCCCCCTCTGTCTCAGCAACCATGAAGTCCCAATTGTCAAGGTGTCAGCATCTCCAATGGCCTGCGTCCCTGAGTGATCATGTGGAGCAGAGCCACCCCAATCACCCAGCTTGCTGACTCACATAATCCTTGGTTATGTTAAGCCGCTGCTTGTGCTAGTTCATTCTTATAGTATAAATGAGTTTGTCCATTAGAGTTCAGTTAGGAAAGCAGACCCACCCTATGTGATACGGAATTAGGGATTTACGACAAGGATGAGACCTCAGACAACTGTGGGAGCTGGGGAGGAGCCTGTGGTCACTACAGGTATTAGGGCTAGAAGAAAAAAAAATGCTGAACTTGAAGTGGGAGAGCCCAAGGACAAACTGGAACCCACAAGGACCGAGTGGAAAGCATCTGTTACCATCTCCAGTTTCAATGATGTGGGTAACGTGCAGAAGCTGGCAGCTTTTCTTATGGAGTTGCAAGTGGCCCGGAACTTGAAGCTGAGGGAGAGCGGGTAGGAGCTGAAGAGTCTGCCCGCCCAGAATCTCCTGTCCCAAGCCAGCCTATCAGCGGCAATGCCTGCGCTCTGCCAGGTGTTGCCTGGCACCTTGCACTGACCTTCAGGGAATAAAGACCATTGCTTCATCTTTACCTTCTAAAATCTGTTGTGGTCCATCAGAAACCAAAACTACATGAGAGATGAAATTCTGGGAAACATAGTTCCAGTTTAGCTAAGTTGACATGGAACAAATTCAACACATGTGGCCTTACTTAACACAGACCCCAGTGGAGGTGGCAATGTGACACCCATAAGGGGACTTGTCACCAGAAGTTGACTAACAATGTAACAACAGAACAACATAAACTAGAATGGGATCAAAATGAGACCATTTTCCTAGACACACCAGGTGAAGGATATTCATCAATTCTTCAGAGAGAAAATAATAAAAGTTACTGTAGGAAATGATATATTCTACACAATCCACAGTGGTTAAAAGCACTGGTTTTGTAAAGTCTGGAACCCATTTACAAGTTGTGTGTTCTTATGTTAATTATCTTGTCAGTGACTCATGTGTACATCTGAAAATGGGGATAATAAAACTTTTTTTATGGGCTTGTTGGTAAGATTAAATGAGTTAAAGAGAAAGCACTTAAAACAGTGTATGGTATGTAGGCGCTTATTAAATATTAATATTATAATTGTTGTATATCATCATGCTTTAGCTTTATAATGAAATATACACATTTATGATTCTTAGTAAATTTCTAGGTTGTCCTGATGAATTTTTGGGTGAAATGCTTCTTCCACGGGTTATGTATTTCTGCCTGATAGTTGTAGCCAAGAGACTGGTGTCCAGAATGGGGAGAACCAAGTGTGCAGTCTCTCTTGCTGAACACTTCCCATTCAAGAAAGTTTCTGACACAGTATACACCTCACTGACATGAATTTTCTCATTTCTATACATTTGAATGTCTCATCAACACAGGACTTCAGGCCTAGAAAAAAATGATATATTCATATTCCATGAATATCAAAGAGAAAGCAAAAAACTGTCCACTTTTTAGGAAACTCTTCTAAAGTCTGTGCTGTGGGTTCAATGAAGATTTCTCAGGTCAGTGAAGTAAAGATATTCAAGTAAGTTGCAACTGTGGTTTATCAGAGTCAATTCTGGATGATCTGGGGTGATTTCTACTACTGCATGTGTGTGTGTGTGTGTGTGTAAGAGAAGCTGTTACTAAATCTGAGTTTATATTTAGCAGATTTTCATGGCCAATTTGATTGATTGTATCTTGTTTAAATGCTGTTTTAAAACACTGGATACATTTCTGGGGTTAAGCCTGGAGAGCCATGATTATGCAAGACAACACTGGTTAAGGAAGTTTATAACAGAACCATCTCCCTTTTTTTAATGAGATATGGCTGAGTCCTTCCAATTTCTGTTACTTAAAACAAAAAAAAAGTCTTCAATGACATATAAAAAGATCATGAAGTTGTATCCTATGAAGTTTCATGTCTGAGTTCTTTCCAGGGTCTCTAGGGTAGTGATCAGATTCTTCTATGGCAACTGTTGGTCATGGAAGATTCCATCCTATGGTCCACAAAACGGGTTCAATCTGCCTTCCTGTCTCTCTCTGATGGGAGCCATAAGGAAAAATGTTACCCCAAGATCCTCTCTCTTTCTGGTCATGCTGTTTAACTTCAACTAGATCAATGTAGATCGTTTTAACTTGTGGCAGACTTCTATTTAATGACAGAAGCTGGGTACAGAATAAAGGACTACATTTTATCCCCTCTTTTGTTGTGATCAAATTTTAACCAGTAGAATTTGGTATAAGTGGTGTATGCAACTGTGGGACATTTCTTTAAAGGACCTGACTCAGTTTTGAGGGAGAGCCTTTTTGCTTTCCTTCCATTCGATTTCCTAGGCTGCATATATAATGGCTGCAGCTTTGGCATCTACCTTGCAACATGGGATGACCTTAAGGACAGAAGCCACATGGTGAGAATGGTTGAGCAAAAAGGATGGTCCTAGATCCCTGAGGATTTTACCAACTTGTCACATGAATAGTATAGTCTGATCATCTACCTGTGAGCTTGTTTTATGTGAGAGGTCAAACCATTGTGTTTTTAACCAACATATTCGGGTTTCTACTTCTATCAGTTAAATGCGATTCTTGTGCTCAAATTTGAACACAATTAAGAAATCTTAGAAGGCTATTGGGAGTATGCTCCCTTTTACCTCTTGGCTCAGGCTTTTGCCAGGATGGTGTTCCCTATGGATCCTCCCTTGGGTCCTAATCTAGCTTTCCCACATCAGGTTGGTGACAACTGACTAAATTCAAATGGCCATTGAATGCTCCCCCCATATGATTGCCTCATCCCTTCCCACAGGAATAATTTTCCCTCTGGGTTTCTTCAAGCATCGAGCAGTATCTTTGATTTAAGCCAGTAGACCTGGACAGAGATGAGTTGTTGGTTCCAGAGCAGTCTCAGTTTCATGGATGAGGATGATTCCAGATCATCCAATTCAAGTTTGGATACCTCATCAGTGAAAACTGGAAAGTTAACTTAACTATGCCACCCACTGTGTCCATTCAGATGCCAGTATGGAGTTATATGTGCGAGAGATTTATTGGGGGTAAGACCCGAGAAGAATAAAGGGTAAAGGATGAAAACCCACAGTTTTGCCAGTAAGGAGTGATGAACTTAGATGGACAGTTTGGGGGGAAGGGTAAATCCCAGCTCTGCTAGCCTAAGGCTGAGGTCCTGCTTTGAAGTGAATGTTGATTTATAACCAGATATTTAATGGAGAGACCCTGGAAATCAGAGAAACAAAGAAATGCTGAGATAAATTCTCCATACTTCCTCACTGGACCACCAAACTCAAAACATTGGGGAGGCCCAAAAGATCCTGGAGAAAAGTGAAAGCCAAGGGAAACATGAGAACTGGCTGCAACTTCGAAAGCATTCCTTAGCCATGTACAGTTCATCCAGCAGAGGGTGTAAGTGTTATGGGCTCAGTTGTTAGAACACAACTGCAGCCAAATTAATTGGCTAACTACTAAGCTATTCAGACCCAGAGTGAACCTTTAGAAAGTTGGGCTAAAGTGTAAAAATAAGACCTAAACATCTGAAGAGATGTCGCGAGCTGCATACTGGAAGTAAGGTGGCATGATGTGGGTTGGGGGGGTGGGTTAAAACAGATTCTACAGGCGGCGCCTGGGTGGCTCAGTTGGTTAAGCCACTGCCTTCGGCTCAGGTCATGATCCCGGAGACCCGGGATCGAGCCCCACATCAGGCTTCCTGCTCGGCGGGAAGCCTGCTTCTCCCTCTCTCAATCCCCCTGCTCGTGTTCCCTCTCTAGCTGTGTTTCTCTCTGTCAAATAAATAAAATCTTTAAAAAAACAAACAAACAAACAAACAAAAAGAAACAGATTCTACAGCTTTGGTTCAGACAAGTTACTAAACACCAGACAAACAAAGCAACCAGACAAAGAAACTATCAGAAAAATAAAACAATTCAGGGTTATTATAGCATATTCTATAAAACATTATCTAAAATGTCTACTTTTAAACCAAAATTTATTAGACATACAAAGAAACTGGAAAGCATAACTCAAAGCCAGTAGAAACTATGAGTGGATCAGATGTCAGATTTAACAGAGAATGTCTCTGAAGCAAGTCTTATAAATTTGTTCAAGGAGCTTTTAGAAACTCTGTAGGATAAATTAAAAGAAAATATGCTAATAAAGAGTTAACAAATAGGGAATCTCGATAGAGAAAAAATGATAAAAAAAAAAGAACCAAATGAAAATTCTAGAGTTGAAAAGTATAAGAACCGAAATGAAAAATGTAATAAAGCTGTTCAAAATATTGGTTCAGTCAATGTCTTTGAGCTCTACTTTTTTTTTTTTTTGGCAGCTGTAGAGGATAAATTTTTAGCCTTCCTCTTGAAACATGGAGTATTTCTAAAAGGCAGAGAAAACTGTTTTCAAATGATATTATATGTCTACTGCTTTTTTTCCTAAAATTTTTTGAAGTGGTAAATAACTAATTGCAGGAATATAAACACAATTTTCTTATATGGTCAATTAACCTGCGACAAAGAAGGCAAGAATATACAATAGGAAAAAGACAGTCTCTTCAACAAATGGTGCAGGGAAACTGGACAGCTACATGGAAAAGAATGAAACTGGACCACTTTCTAGCACCACACACAAAAATAAACTCAAAATGGATTAAAGACCTAAACTATAAAAATTCTAGGCAAGAACACAAGCAGTAATTTCTCTGGCATTGGCTGTAGCAATGTTTTTCTAGATATGCCTCCTAAGGCAAGGGAAACAAAAGTAAAAATAAACTACTGGAACCACATCAAAATAAAACACTTTTTACACAGTAGAGGAAATCATCAATAAAATGAAAAGCCAACCTACAGAATGGGAGAAGATATTTGCAAATTATATAGCTGATAATACGTTAATATCTAAAATATATAAAGAACTCCTATAACTCTGCACCAATAAAACAAATAATCTAAGTTAAAAATGGGCAGAGGACCTGAATAGCCATTTCTCCAGAGAAGACATCCAGATGGCCAACAGACACATGAGAATACACTCAACATCGCTCATCACCAGGGAGATGCAAATCAAAACCATGATGAAATACCACCTAAAATTAACTATGCAAGAAACAACGTGTTGGCCAAGATGCAGAGAAAGGGGAACCCTCTTGCACTGTTGGTGAGAATGTAAACTGGCGCAGCCACTCTGGAAAACAGTAGGGAAGTTCCTCAAGTTAACAATAGAAGTACCATATGACCCAATCATTCCACTACTCGGTGTTTACCCACAGAAAACAAGAACACTAATTTGAAAATATACGTGCATCTCTATGTTTATAGCAGTATTATTTACAGTAGCCAAGACATGGAAGCAACCCAAGTGTCTACTGATAAACAAATAGATAAGGAAGTGTGGCAGGCATGCACAATGGAGTATTACTCAGCCGTAGAAAGGATG
Source organism: Spilogale gracilis (assembly GCA_004023965.1). Lineage (NCBI taxonomy): Eukaryota > Metazoa > Chordata > Mammalia > Carnivora > Mephitidae > Spilogale > Spilogale gracilis. The sequence continues at coordinate 69,293 of PITA01006256.1, forward strand.
AGATTGTGCCATTTGCAACAACATGGATGGACCCATCGCATACTGTGCTAAGTGAAATAATTCAGGTAGAGGAAGACAAATACCATATCATTTCACTCATATGTGGAATCTAAACAGAACAAACCAAATGAATAAATGGACAAAAAGCAGAATCAGACCTATAAGTACCGAGAGCCAACGGACGGTTGCTAGAGGGGAAGGGGCTGAAGGATGCACAAAATGGTGAAGGGGAGTAGGAGATACAGGCTTCCGGTTATGGAATGAATAAGTCACAACAAGAAAAGACACAGCATGGGGAATATAGCCAATGGTATCATAATAGCACTGTATGGTGACATCTGTCGCTTGTGGTGAGCACAGCACAGGGTACAGAGAAGTAGGATCAGAGTGTTTTATGCCTGAAACTGATTTAACACTGTATGTCACCTATACTCAAATTAAAAAAAAAAAAGAATGGTCAGGACCTGTCAACTTCCCTAATGTCTGCCCCTGTTTCCAACTCAGGGCGCACCAGAGAAAGGCAAATACACTCTTCAATACAACTACTAGAATGTCCATCTCCTTGTTAGCCTGCCGCCAGCTTCCCCAGGCCAGCGACTTCCAATCAGAGCATACCTGAAGCCGAAGATTTGTTTCCACAAACCCTAAGGTTTAGAGAGTTTGGCACGCTCTGTGGTCATTGGGCAACTCATTCATATTATTTTAAGAAACTTGGGCACAGCAGGTAGTTGCTTAAAGGAAAGCGTACTTGTGTCACGAAACCAAATTGCTTCAGCTTCTTGAGCGATGCTCGAATCCAAACAGTTCAGAGGGAGAGTCCGTGTCTCTCTGTGTTATTTGGGTTTCATTTCTCTTTCAAGCTTTGCCACTTCAATCCCTTCAAGGAGTCTTTTTAATGTCTCCACGGTTTAGGAAATGTCACATTTCCTCCAACCCCTCAGTTTTCTCTCTCATGATGACTCCCCTCATTATCGGACACCAACCCTGAGACGGTATTCTGCTGGGCTCCCTGTGGCAATGCAAAATGGACAGCATGGGGAATTGTAGAGAACAAGGGACATAGACACTTGCAAACCACACACCCGTTGCCTGGTTGACATCAATCCTGTCTGTGCTCACATGTGTCTTTTTATTCCTTTTCTTATTGCTTCCCCCACACGCTGAGCCTGAGGTCTTACATTTCAATCCCCAGTGAAAGCAGATTTTGCTGGTTTTCTAAATGTGAAATCCTGCCCCTAAGAAGGCATAACCCTGCAATATTGTTCAGACACTGACCTCATGCTGAAGCCTGGGGTGTGGTCTCTTGGAGTACTCGCTCTCCGGACTCCTGAAAACACTTACGTGGATGTACTCATCGCCGGAGTAATTCCTTTACTAATGATTATGAAGGATAGGAAAAACACTGTGCAATTATGTCACTCCATTCAGCTTTTCAGGAAGGAGGTGGCATAGAATCCTTTGTGAGTCATCAGGTCCTGGAAACAAAATTTGCTTTCAAATCTATGCAAATGCTGTCTGTTACAAACACAGGGAACAGACAAGATATATCGCTTATTCTTTTTGCTTGATATGTAGGTCTTTTTCAGAAAATAAGGCATAAATTCCTCTCTCGGTAGATCACGATCTCTACTCTTCTATTTCCTCCCCTTTGCACATCTTCACACACACACAAATGTTGCGGGCATCACTGTCACACAAGCCAAAGCATCATTTCTCTAGCAGCTAAGTGGAGAGTGAGGGAGACACAGGATATTCCGTGTGTGATTTCTTCTTGGAGCGCTTCCGGAATGCCATCACACGGGCTCCACCCAATTTATCATTTGTGCTAAGATAGATGGTACGCAGGCTATAGTTATGGATAATATTTTCATATACTGTAATAAGAAATGTGTAAAGAGTGGATTCTTTCAAGTGCACGTGGTAGGGAGGGAAGAAAACAATAGACTGGAGAACAGAGATGACCAAACCTGCAGGATGAGTTCATTCCCTGGAGTACACAGGAAAGAAACAGTCCTGGCTGACAGCAGTAGGTCCTTGTGATCAAAAGCAAGAATGGGGTGGGAGGCTTCTGAAGTCTGGAAGGTTTCAAAAAAGAGCCTTCTAGATACGACACCCAGACTCTGAAAGCTACAGCAAGACCAGCTCCTGGGTTCTTGAAGGTCACATGCAAGAGACTTTCGGGGAGCAAGAAGGAAAAGAAAAAGGTGAGAGAGTCATGCCAGGATGTGTCATTGCAGCAAAGCTAGCATGTACTTATAGTGGCAAAGGGGAATCTGGGGCTCAGTTAAATTCCTTTATGTGTTTTCCAGCCTTCTTAGGAACACACACTTATGCTTTGAAAACTCGACTGTTTTATACTGATTGAACGGTCTTAAAAACGAGTTTTTAAACCATAGGAAGTATGACATTATCCATCATCCCTCATTGTAAGAGCATGTGCACATGCCCTCCACTGGCCTGTAGAGGAAGTACATTCAACTGTGGCAGTTTCTTTGTTTTCCCAGGATCACAATTAGCCTCCATTTTCAATCTCCCTTGAAGTTGGAGCCATACCATTGAGTGCCAAGAATGTAGGCTGAGAGGAGATGTAGAGTTTCCAGGCCTGGAGGACGCCAAGGCACAAAGGTAAGACCAAAGCCACCAAATGATAAGAGCCACGATCCCTGAATTACTGAGTGAAGCAAGGCCATCCGCTTACCCTTGGTGTATTTTGACACGACCAAGAAATAGACACTTACTGCATGAAACAATTCAGACTTAGGGAGTGTTTGTTATAGCAGTTAAACTACCTAGACTGATACAACCAGTACCTTTCATAGAAAACAATGTGGACATTTCTGATGCCATTATTACAGCAGTTGACTTGTGAAAAATAACATTCTGAGGTTTTATAGTAATTTGTGAGTTGAAATCAGTTATTCTCCACTTGATGTAGGGCAAATGCCTATGGAGCTATTTTAATAGACATATCCGGGTCCTAGTCTTGACCCAGTGAATCAGAACCAGGGAAGGCAAAGGCACTTATTATTTTAAAAACTTCCCTGTGTTTTACATAGACCCTTGGCTAAGAACCACTACTCCATGATAAGCCAAATTTTACCTTTAGATTAAGCTAGACTGTCAGGCCACACTGTCTTGGTATATACAATTTGCCTGAGTACAGTTTTTTTTTTTTAATGTATTTTGGTTATATCTAAAAAATTAGCATGTAACAGAACTGACCTTTTTGGGGTGTACGGTTCTATAAATTTTATTATTTTCAGGTAACACCACCCAAATCAGGATATACAACCAAAAAATGCCCCCATATTATGCTTTTGTTGTCACATGCTCCTCTCACCCCAAACGCTTACAACCACTGATCCGTTCCCCAACATCAGTTTTGTCTTTTCAAGAATGTCATAGCAATGAAATCCTACACTGCTAACCAGTTTAGACAGGTTTCTTTCACATGGCATAATGCTTTTGATTCATTCGTGTCTTTGGCATTTATCAATAATTTCTTTTTAATGCAGAGTAGTAGTCCATTAAATAGACCTACTACAGTTTGCTTTCCATCCACCATAGAAGGGAATCTGTGTGTTTCCAGGTTTTAGAGATCGTGAAGAGAGCTGCTACAACATGTGTCCCAGTCTATGTCATCCTAAATTTTCCTTCCTCTAGGGCAAGGTTTCCCAACTGCAGTACTGTTGACATTTTGGGATGGGGAATTCATTTGTTTGGGGGGCTGCCCTGTGCTAGATGCCCATAGCATCCCCACTTTTCACCCCCATCCTCATTGGGACAAATAAAATTGTCTCCAAATATTGCCCCCCACTTGCCCACCTCCCAGTGGAGAACGACTACCTTAGGGAACAAAATCCTCCATTATTACTTTAGTGTGGGATTGCTAGCAATGAATAACAGTCTTTGTCTTAAAATGTCTTTGTTTACCTACACTTCTGCAACAAATTTTCTCTGGACATAGAATTCTAATTTGACACTTGTTTTCTTTTAGTACTTAAAAAAATCATTATACTCTAGATTTTGTTGTTTCTGTTGAGAAGTCAGTTATGAATCTTAAGTGTTCTTTTTGAGGTAATAGAACACTTTGTGATCACTTTAAGTATTCCTATCTATAGTGGTGTTGTGGGTGAAATGAACCCTTGACATAAGATTTACTTCCGACGACGAAAGTGATGAGGCCACACACACACGCAGAAGGTACGGAAGGTTTATTACACACATCACAAGGCTTACTGGGGAGAGCAGGGTTGGCTTCCCAAGCTGGTCTGAGAATGGTGTGAGAAAGCAGGGAAAGCAGACTGGCTTGAAATTTTTGTGGTTGTCAGGAAGTGGGGCTGGAATAAGGGTTCCAGCTTATAGGCCAAGGTTCAAAATTTCATCTGCTGCCAAACACAAGAGCACCTGGGTTGTTTCATTTTTCTTAAGACCATATTTTTAAATAATCGCTACACCCAGCGTGGGGCTCAAACCCATGACTCCGAGATCAAGAGGCGTAAACTATACCGACTGAGCCAGCCCGGTGCCCCAACCCTGGGCTTTCTTACCAGCTTGGCCAAATGTGGGGCAGAATGGGAGAGGGAGAGGTGGGCTTAAAAGCTCTCTGCAGCAGGGGAGAGGGCAGTCTTCTGAGCCCTTACCCCGTGGACTCTGACCCTATCTCTGGGACACAGGATCAGAAATGAGTGGAGGCCAGAACTGGCTGGTGTCAGAAAACCTACCCCCACCCTCACTGGAATTAGGTCCAGGAAGAAATTTACTCCCTCTGTGCTTTAGGGCCTCAAGCTCACAATGCTAAAGAGGTCTGGGTAATTCACACCCAGCAACCCCCCGCCCCACACACGCACATGCACACACATACTCTCTCTCTCTCACAGGTGGCTCTACCTCTGACTATAGGATGGAAGATGCATTCATTCCTTCTCTTAGTCTTGGGGGCACATTAGAAAAAATTGGAGTCATACTCTATTACATTTATTAGAGGGGTTTTTTTTAATGAATTGCATTGGTGTGGGTTTGTATTTTTCTGCTTGAAGTTTGTAGTGCCTCTTGAATTCTGGAGCTGATATCTTTTTGCCATCATAAGTTCTTAGAAATTATTTCTTTAAATAGTACTTCTGTACTACTGTCTCCTCTCCTTTGGGGATTCCAAATACACACACATTCAACCTTTTCATAGTATCATAAATCTCACGGACTCTTTTCTATATTTTGTATCATTTTGTCTCTTTGTGCTTCAGTCTGAATATTTCCCTCAGGCCTAGCTTTCAGTTTACCATTTTTTTTTCTGTGAATCTATTAAGCCCATTATACCTTAATTTTACCGCTTGTTTTTAGTTCTTGAATTCACTTTCCTTGAGCGAGAGAGAGAGAGAAAGAGAGAGAGACTACAAGCGGGGAAAGGGTGGAAAGAGAGAGGGAGAGAGAGAGAGAATCTCAAGCAGACTCTATACCCAGCGTGGAGCCCAATGTGGGACTCAATCTCATGACCCTGAGATCATGACATGAGCCAAAATCAAGAGGTGGCCACTTAACTGACTGAGCCATCCAGATACTCCCATTTAGTCCTTTTTAAAATAGTTTCCATTTTCTACCCAAATCCTCAATCTTCCACATTATTTCCTTGAAAATGTTAAACTTCAGAAGCAACTAATACCTCTTGCTGAAAAGCAGCCCCATGTGCAAAGCACATCTATTCAGGCTTCCTTCCTCCCAAATTTTGGCCCCACAGTATCTTGTCAGCACTCTGATACTTTCAAGTGTTTCAAATACACGTGTCCAACGTTTCTCTCTGTTCCCAGTGCTAGGATGGTTTGAGCCACTTACTAGGAAATACCAGAGGACTAGAGACTTGCTTTAAATCCTGTGATTATTTTACAAGACATATGTTCCACTAAAAAGTGTCATGAAAAAAACATGATGTGAGAACTCTTCAAGATTGAGAGACTTAGGAGACAACCTAATACAACGCAGGGTCCTTGAGTGATTCTCCATTTAAGTAAACTAGCATATCAAAGATATTTGGGGAAGAACAAGGGAAATTTGAATAAGAGACTGAGTGGTAAGTAGCTGATATTAGAAAATTATTGATAACTTTGGTAAATGAAAATGGTGACATTGCAGTTATACAAAAATGTCATTGTTAGAAATGCAGACTGATGTATCTAGGGTTGGAATGTTGGGATATCTGGGTAGAACATGAAGAAAACACAGCAAAGTGTAATTGACTTAAATCTACATGAGAGGTTCTTAGGTTTATTATTGATCTTCCTACTTTCCTACATATTAGAAATGTCTCCCAGTAAATTAAAAAAAAACACAAGAGACTAATGTTAATAGCCAGATTTCACAAAGTCTCTAGTTTTCTTTTCTTTCTTTCTTTTTTTTTTTTTTTAAAGATTCTATTTATTTGACAGAGAGAAACACAGTGAGAGAGGGAACAGAAGCAGGGGGAGTGAGAGAGGGAGAAGCAGACCTCCCGCCGAGCAGAAAGCCCGATATGGGACTCGATCCCGGGTCTCCGGGACCATGACCCGAGCTGAAGGCAGTCGCTTAACCAACTGAGCCACCCAGGCGCCCCCTCTAGTTTTCTTTTCTAAGATTGTATAGTATCTAGTAATTAATGCAGAAAATCAACTTTTAAATCCCAAATGCAGTAAATTAATTATAATAATTAAGGAGTTAATGTAAATCTGGTGCCAAGTTGGGAAATAAACATCTAAACATATGAAAACAAACATTCCTATGGACAGAATTCTAATGATTTTTAAACTGACAGACTAAGACTTTTCATAGAAAACTTTTCTGTTATAATAACCTTCATGCCCACAAGGAAGGTTCTGTAAAAATTTTTAAGAAGTGTGTTACTATTTTGACAATTCTAAACAAATTACTCATAAAGATTGATTGTAAGGAAGTTTGATAGCTTTCCTAGAATATAAAAAAAATTTTTTTCACCTTGGGTCAGACATTTACCAGTGACTGAACCAGAGAAGACTTCTCTTAAGTAAAAATAAAAAGGTATCACCGTCATTTGCACATTTCTTTTTTTTTTTTAAAGTAATTTCTACACCCGATGTGGGGCTCGAACTCACAACCCCAAGATCAGGAGTCACATGTTCTTCTGACTGAGCCAGCCAGGTGCCCTCCATCTCTATATATGTATATGAAGTTAGGTACAGCTCTCTAGTATACTGCTAACCCTCCTTAAGACACCCTACCTATCTTAATATACATGTATTACACATGCCAGATGAAGGTAGAAGCAAGAGGAACTAGCTGGGAATGCAGCCTGGCCTGGACAGTAAGTTGCCCTGCTGTAGTTTTAGTAAGTACTTTGAGGGTTAGGATGACATTTCCTGACGTCTTCAGTTATTAGGATTGTATAGTGACAACGTGCCAAAGTACCATCTGTCACAACTATTGGAGGGATTGTTCATTAAAAAACCTCACTCTATTGTCTCTTAACTTTAATGTAGCTTCTTGCAGCAAAAACATCTCACTTCACTGTATTCAATATGGCTATATTCCGTCATGCCCCCAACTCCCCATACTTGAGAAGGCCTAATGTACATAGGTAAGCAACAAAAAAATGACCTTAGTAGAACGATCAGGTCACCCTTCTACTTAGTGCTTCAGCTCTCATTTGCTACTTAAAATCTGATATCAAACTAGGGAAGATCACAGTTCAGATAAATCCAGGGCCTAATTAAATTTTTTAACATATTTTCCTTGTGAACAAATTTCTCCTGCCAAAATAATGTAGTCTGGGGGCGCCTGGGTGGCTCAGCTGGTTAAGCAACTGCCTTCGGCTCAGGTCATGATCCCGGAGACCCGGGATCAAGCCCCACATCAGGCTCCCTGCTCGGCGGGAAGCCTGCTTCTCTCTCTCTCAGTCCCTCTGCTTCTGTTCCCTCTCTCGCTGTGTTTCTGTCAAATAAATAAATAAAATCTTAAAAAAAAAATAATGTAGTCTGTTCCGAACAGAGGTTGCAAGTTGCTTCTTGTGGGCCAAATCTGGCCTGCAGCTATGGCTTGGCTCCCCCTAACTTCTATACACGCATGCACGGACATATATGCCCACAAATGAGTTATCCGTATAAAAACCCAGATCTCCACCTTCTTTTTCAGATGCTGAGGATCTAGGACTGCTGGGCCCAGTCCTGAGAAACAGCAGTTAGCAGCTAGAACAGAGTGGCAGTAGCTCCAATATCCATACCGGGTTAGCCTTTCAAAACCCTTTAGTAATGTGACCCCCAGTTTAAATGCATTATTTGTTTAATTCAGTAAAATACCCTCTTCATTCCTGAGACGAAGACTTTCTAACCTTCTCATTTGTTTCCTCTTTTGACTTCTTATTCTTACAAGGTAAAAAAGTAAACCATATTTTAAGGTTCTGTCTAAAAAAGATACTCAAAGATTTTTAAAGAACTACTATGAGATGAAAAAATCTTTAAACCATGTGCCCGGGCAAAAGGAAATTTTGAGTATGGAAATGTTTTCAGTTTCAGTAGTCTCACAAAATCAGAGCAGGCAGAAAAAAGCTTAACTGAAATGCAGGAACATGATAAAGAAATCAGTCTGGCTCTCTCCCCAAATAATTATTCTGAGTTTCATCTCTGATCCCACTGCTGCTTGGGTCCCTGACAACAGAAGTCTGTGACAGTGACTTGGGCTTCATTCTTGTTGCCAACCCTGATGATTTTAAAACTGGTTGGCCTAATTTTCCCCTTTTGGATGCTTTGGATGGTGTTCACTAGTTCTGCTGGAAGAGATTTTCCTCTGCTTATGGAAAGACTTTCTTTTCTCTCTAAGGATTTATAATGGCCTATGAGTAGAATTGTATTGCAATACACCATATGGGAAATACATTAAAAAGCTTAGCTCAAGCTTACAGTATGTGTGTACAAATTTCTAAGAAACAAATCGTTATCCAAACTCTACGACTGCACATGTGACCATTTATTTGATAATCATTTGACGTTGACCACGTGCCCCCTGGGTCTGGGACCATGATGAAGATAACCCCGCTGCAACTGCCGCCTCGATGTAACCCATGGTATTCTAGAGAGAAGTTTCAACATCACAAAATGTCACCACTGAAGATACTTATCATTAAAGATCCAGGATTTAGTATGAGTCTTTCCATTTTAGGACAGTCATAGTAAAAATACAGGAAAGAAGAGACTATAAACAATTGAGGATTTTTTGTGGAATCAGCAGCTCTCAAACTAACATGCAGCTATGGGGTGGGAGTGTCTCCTGGAAAAGACACTGAAGTCCTAATAAGCCCAGGACCTCAGAATGTGATATTATTTGGAAGTCTTCAAGGAAGTAATCAAATTAACATGAGGTCATTATGGTGAGTTCTAAACTACTCTCCTTATAAGAAAGGGAAATTTGGACACAGAGATAGACATGCACAGAAGACAGACAACGTAAAGACACTGAAGGAGAAGGCCACGTGAGGACCAAGGTCTGGAGTGCTGTATTTACAAGACAAAGAATGTCTGAGATGACCAGAAGTTAGGAGAGAGGGAGCATGCCCTGCAAACACCTTAATTCCAGACTTCTGGCTTCCAGAACTCTGAAACAATACATTTCTATGGCTTTAAGCTCCCCAGTTTATGGAACTTTGTTAGAGAAGCCCTAGGAAAATAATACAAGCAGTTCTCAGAACTGGATAGTTTCTTCATACAGAGGAGGGCCTTAGTGCCTACCAATTTTTCCTTTTTTAAAATGTTTTGACATGGATTTGCAGGATGTTTTAAGATACCTTAAAAATCCTACCTCTACTAACATTTTCTAATATCGACTTAACACTTGGTCCATAGTAATCTGAACAATGTCAATGGCCCGCTAATGCTCAAGTCAACAGATTCTATTTTCAGATCTCCAAAAGTTATATTCAGTAAAAACGGCCAGAGCAAATTTATTATATAAAGGAGAGGGGGGTATTCATGGAAAAGATGATGAAGATGAGTAGTTTGGGGATTAAATCATTTCACTGGCTAACAGACATATGAAAAAATGTTTGTCATCATTAGCTATCAGGGAAATTCAAACAAAATCACATTGAGATACCACCTTACCCTAGTCGGAATGGCCAAAATTAACAGGACAGGAAACAACAAGTGTTGGAGAGGCTGTGCAGAAAGGGGAACCCTCTTACACTGTTGGTGGGAATGCAAGTTGATGCAGCCACTTTGGAAAACAGTGTGGAGATTCCTTAAAAAAGTAAAAATAGAGCTACACTATGACCCTGCAATTGCACTACTGGGTATTTACCCCGAAGATACAGAGGTAGTGAAAAGAAGGGCCATATGTATCCCACAGTTCATTGCAGCAATGGCCACAATCGCCAAACTGTGGAAAGAGCCAAGGTGCCCTTCAACAGATGAATGGATAAAGAAGATGTGGTCTATATATACAATGGAATATTTATTATGCCTCCATCAGAAAGGATGAATACCTGACTTTTGTAGCAATATGGACGGGACTGGAGGAGATTATGCTGAGTGAAATAAACCAAGCAGAGAAAGTCAAGTATCATATGGTCTCACTTACTTGTGGAGCATAAGGAGTAATATGGAGGACAGTGGGAGAAGGAAAGGAAATGTGAATCAGGGAGGGAGATGAAACATGAGAAACTTTGGACTCAGAAACAAACTGAGGGTTTTGGAAGGGAGGGGGTGGGGGGATGAGTGAGCCTGATGGTGGGTATTGAGGGCACATATTGCATGGAGCACTGGGTGTGGGGTATAAACAATGAATCTTGGAACACTGAAAAAATAAAGTATTTAAAAAAAGAAATCATTTCACTTTCTAGTTAAGCTAAGGTTATTGGTAAATATAATTCCTTTTATTTTTGAAACTAGCATAAATTGATCATTCTATTCCATTCTGTCAATGATCTTTTCTTCTTTTTAAGAGTTCTCAAATATGAGCTTTGTTTTTTGTTTAAGTTTAGTCTCCACTAATCTCCTTTCCATCCAGTTAGGAAACTTTGGTTCTTAAGCTGCTCTAAGAGCTCCCGTTGAGAATGCAGCCATTCCCCATTTGCTTCCTCGTCCTCCCCTGGAACAGTGACTCTGGTCTTAGTTTCTGGCATGACATCTGGCACATAGAAAGTGCTTGGTTAGTATTTCTTAAAAGTAAAAGCCAGATATGAAACCACATTTAGGAAATAAATATAACACAAGTATTTACAGTCCATGGGCAGCCAATGGGTACGGTGCTTTTATGCAATTTTTTTTTTAAGTATTTGCTCATCCCACTAAAACTGACTCTTGCTGTCGATATTCTCTACCAACTACTTTATTCAAGTCTGAACTGCTTTGAGGTCTCTGAGAAAGCAGGGGTGCCCTGTATGTTTGTGATGCTTGTCTCATGTCCACCTCTTCCAAGTGCTCTGACTTAACCTTTCTTCAGTCTGTAACCTGTCCCCTTCTTTTCAGTAATCAGCCAAATGACTGGTATGGTGGGTAAGCTCCAAGATGTGTCCGTGACCCTTGCCTCCTGGTCTTCAGGCCATCATCCCGAGTATGAGTAGATCCTGCGACTCACTTCTAACCAACAGAATGTGCCAAAGGGGACAAAATACCACTTCCATGATGATGCTACCTAGGACTGTGATCCCTGTCTTGCTAGCAACTTCCCTTAACTGTCTTGCTGGCTCTGATGGAGGAAGCAGCCATACAGAAAGGCCTTTAGTCAGAATAAGGGTGCCATTAGTTCCTACCACTACATAACAAGTAACTGTAAGCTTAGTGGGTTGAAACCACATATATGTATCACCTTGTGATTTTCATGGCTCAGGAGCCCGGGCAGTGCTATGGCCTCTGCATGGGCCTCACAAGGCTGCGGACAAGGTGCCGGCCAGGGCTATGGCTTAATCTGAGGATTGGGCTCCTCCGCCAGCCTCACTGGTAGAGGACGGAGGCCCTCACATCCTAGAGGCTTCCCACTATTCCCTGGAACACTTCACGTCTTTGAAGATGCAGACTGTAATAGGGCAGTCTCTACCTTCAAAGACCGCAAGAGAGTATCTCCACTACTTCGAACTGCTCCAACTTCTTCCATGTCTGGCTTCTAGAGCTTCTTTGAAAGGGCTCACCTGACTCAGTTAGACCCATCTAGGATTATTTGATTATTTCCCTTTTGCTTAAAGCTAACTGATTAGGAATTGTAATTACATCTGCAAAATGTCTCAGCTTTCCCATATAATGGAATCTAAGCAATGGAATGGTAGTTCATCATCTTCACTGCTCCTGCCCACACTCTGGGGGAAGGGAGCACTCAGAGCAGGCTTACCCACTGATGGAAACCGCAGGGGCCATCTTAGAATTCTACCTACCACAACTGGCAGGCCTTAGTACTCTACGTGAGCTTTATTTCCACTTGGCTCTCATAGTTTACATTTTGGTAAAGTATTTTTTGCAATACTGTACTAGTACTATAGTGGCAACAGCAAAATTAGAATTCCCCTAAATGTAATATTTACATAGAAAACTATTTTGTAAGATTTCAAGATCATGTCTACTCCTGACTAACACCTCTTTGCGTGAAACACAAGAATGGAGTTTCTTTTCCTGTCTTCCAATGGGCAACGGTCACTGTGACTGAGGAATGAAATGTGTTAGTCAGGAGCCAGAACCGTGAAAGGGAAGGTAGTCTGCTCCGCTGAATGAGTAGTATCTGTGAGCAGAGGGCAGCAGTGTTCCCGTCACAGTAGACACAACAGCCTTCTCCTTCTCATGCCCTGTGGCAGAGCCCTGGGCGAGGGAGCCCACCTTGCCACTGACAGCCGGAGCGGGCAAGCCAGCGTGGCTGTGTGTGGTTGTACTACGGTGGCGAGCTGTGGCAGGGGAAACACTCCAGATCATACCACGGAACCTGCCGTGTTTCCATGCCATATCGCCTCCCTAAAGAAAAGAATGGGAGGCAAAGAAATTCCGACAGTTTCTCCACGAAGATGTACTGTTCACATAGTGGCCCTGATATTTTCTTTACTCGGAGGTAAATGAAGTTTGTATCTCACAATATTTTAAACATAAACAGATTTTTTTTCGGTCCCCATTCATCAACTGATAGAGAATTTCAAATACCTCTACATTTTATTCACACTCATACATTTAAACAGTGGAAACGACCAGATATAGTTTATTAAAATACGTTCATTAAAAACAATTTTGACTCAGTTTTTAAAAATTGCAAATACATTAAAAACTGTTACAGTGTCATGAGATTGTAAATATTGCCTTATGAAATTATAATTTGTTTAGTAAAAACTACAAAATATTTTAATTTAAACCACATATAAAAATATATGTTTTTTTTGCAACACTGAACAGTTAAGGCCACAACACTTGAAGGAGAGTTTCAGATACACATATTTTGAAATTGCTTGTCAAAAATATTAGCATAAATAAATACCAAAACTGGTCATAATATTCAAATCCAATAAAACATATTATTAAACTTACATCTTTAAAAGTTTGTTATCAGAAACTTTCCTTCAGAAGTCATAACGTTTTTCAAGTATAAATTACAATGTGCTCGGTGACCACGGAAATGTAAGTATATATTTATAGTATTGTACAAGATTTTGACCTTCTCTCCATATTTGGGGGTGAAGTATCCTGACGATTTTGCCCCATGTGGTTCTGGTTGGCATCTTTCTTACTGCTTTTAAAAGCTATTTGATCTCCTATTGGTTTTATCTCTGGGAGTGGCTCATTATTACTCTGCATACTTTTCTGACTCGTCAATGACATCCTTTTAAAGAGGAAAATCTAGAAAAAAACCCACACACACAAAGAATTCATTTCAGTAAGTGAATAGCCACTTAATAGTATTTTAGGGGGTATAATTTTCAACTAGTCTTAACATCATTTCATCACATCTTTACGGGGCACCATGTGTACAAAGGCACATCCTCAGCGCCTCTTCTCTTACCAACAGCACTCATGACTCCTCCCTGAAACAAGACCTTTCAGGGTTTAACTTCCAACACTATCAGTGCCTTGGTAATACATTATCATTTTTCTTCAAAGAGAACATTCAGTATTTCACATAGTTGTGTTGTTAAAGAGGAAAAAAAAAAAGAAAACCACAGGATGTTCTGGAGGAGGAGAGACCTTCCATTTCCATAGATCAGAACTTCTGGCAAACGATGGCTTTGGGAGCCCCAGGGGTCTGAATGGGCAGGTGGATATATGGATCTGCTGCTCAGGAGAGGCCGGGGCTATGAATCAGCAGATAACAGCCAGAGAGAGGAAAGCAGACACCACAACCCTGGGACTGCAGGCAGGCAGGAAGGAGAATAGAAGAAGAGAGACTGAAGAAGAGCCAAGTGTGAGATGTAGGCAGAGGAAGGGGAGCCAGCATTGGGGACAGAGTTTTGTGGAAATAGGATCAGGAAAGTGAGGCATCTCAGAACTGAGGGAGGAAAATGTACCAAGAAGGAAGTGCCCAATAGGGCACATTATTGGGCACATACAGGAGAAACTCAGGAAGATGATGATGGAAAAGTCCCATGGCATTTAAGCCCTTTGAGGATGTAGTCAAAGAAAAGAAAATTCCTGAAGAGAGCAACACATACATACATTGCTGTTGACAAGATGCCAAAAACAAACAAAAAACAGGTGAAGACTCAGCTCCTTTGGAAACCAAAATAGTGTGAGTAATTGCTAGCCTTTAGTCTTAAAGAATGGAGGAACTAAAGTGAAAAGTGGTGATCCAAAAAGTCCAAATCTAGAAAAAGGGTCTGTGGGCTAAAATGGGGGAACTCCTGTCTTGTTTGTGCTATTGTGGCGGAATCTGTATCTGGAAAAATTCTGCTACTACAAATACCAAGAAATGTTCAATAAGTGCAACAACCATAATTTTATAATGTGTAAGTTCATAAAAACAAAATGAGGGGCGCCTGGGTGGCTCAGTTGGTTGGGCCGCTGCCTTCGGCTCAGGTCATGATCCCGGAGACCCGGGATCGAGTCCCACATCGGGCTCCCTGCTCGGCGGGAGGCCTGCTTCTCCCTCTCTCACTCCCCCTGCTTGTGTTCCCTCTCTCGCTGTGTTTCTCTCTGTCAAGTAAATAAAATCTTTAAAAAAAAAAAAAAAAAAACAAAATGAAGGGAAATCCCTCTGGGCCAAAAAAAGAAGAGGGAGCAGGAAATGGCATTTATTGATCTCACAACTTAGACTCCTTTTGTTAACATATATTTGATCTCACAAAATATGGAAACTTGGAATGGAGACCCTTCCCAAAGGGGACCCCACAAAGTGGGGACCCTTTAAGAACTATACCCTTAATGTAAGTCCATCTACAAACACTAGGAGATGACAAGATAACATGGCTCACCTGGTCTAGACTTCGAGTGAAGGAGAACCATGTTTTCCTAATGAGAGGTTGGGGTCCCCAGTTACTTTACTAGTGCAGGCAGGAAAGCCATAACTGAGAAATTAACTGAAAGTGGTCCTGGAATGGTAACATCTAGGGGAGCTAACAGAGGCTAATACAAATTCTCTATGGATGGATTCGCCTTAATGTAAGCCTTAAAGGGGTTCCACAAAAAGTCCCAGCTGAACATGAACTCACAATCTAAACTTCAAAACACATAAGGAA
Organism: Spilogale gracilis; assembly: GCA_004023965.1. Taxonomy (NCBI): domain Eukaryota; kingdom Metazoa; phylum Chordata; class Mammalia; order Carnivora; family Mephitidae; genus Spilogale; species Spilogale gracilis. The sequence continues at coordinate 84,921 of PITA01006256.1, forward strand.
AACAAGATAGTACTAGCAAGTCAACCAGAGCAACAAACAGATTTAGATTCCTAAGGATGTCTGACATTGGAGTAACTAAATACACAATATAAAATCGTTGAAATCATTTAAAGGACCAGAATAAAAAACATGAGCACAAGATAGTAGTCTTTAGAGGATTGATTTGAGAAAGAATCAAAATAGAATTTCATTTCAAAATGTGAAAAATAAAAACACAATAGGTAGGTTGAAAAGATTAGTCTCAGCTGTAAGGAAACTATGGAATCAAAGAGCTCTGAAACATGAAAGCTCTGAAATTCCCCAAAATATTGCTTAGACATGGATACCAGGAAAGTAACATTAAAAGACATGGATGAAAGAATGAAAAGTTTTGTAGCAGAATTCCAAAGAGGAGAGAGGAAATATTCAAATACATAATGGATGAGAATTTTCTTAAACTGATGAATGACTTGAATTCTCAGATTCAAGAGTCATAATGAATTAGACGGTTAGAGCAAAAAGAATTCTCACCTAGGCATCTTGTAGTCAACTGAGGTACATCAAAATAAACAATGTATAAAACCAGCCAGGGAGAAATGATAGATTATATACCAAGTTATCAGCAATTATACTAAAGCAAATTTCTTAATAGAAACAATGGGAGCAGATATCAGGAGAAAATAACTGCCAACCAGCCATATGATCATTCATTTGAAAGTGAACAGAAATTTTAAAAATTAACTACAAAAAGAAATCTATGACAGAAACTTCCAAAGGATTTCTTCAGGGAGAAGAAAAAGGATTCCAAGAAGGATATCTGAGAAGTAAAATGGAATGGTGAGTAAGAAAGTGGTATAACAAATAATAGTAACATTTGATTTCTGAGGCTAAAAATTAAAATACTGGATGTAATAACATGTAAAATAGGAAGGAAGGGGTGATAGGAGAGAAAACTCTTCTAAGATCTTGGTATTATTTGGGGGAAAAGACAGGAGCATTAACTAGCTTTAGATTTAAGGTATGTATATTAAAATACTTTAAAGACAAGAGCCAGCTTATGGGCCATTTATAAGAGACTCATCTAAAACACAAATAAAAGAATGGAAAAATATGTATCAAAGTGCTAACCAAAGGAAAGCTAGTACAGCTTTCTTAATAACAGATACACTTTAGCATTTTTTAGACATAAGGAAGAATACAAATAGTAAGATGACAGATTTAAATGTAACTGCCTTAATGATCAGATTAAATATAAATGGGCTAAATGCTCCAATTAAAAGGCAGAGATTTTCAGGTTAGATAAAAAAGCAAAACTCATCTATAGGCTGCCTAAATCAACTGCACTTCAAATATAAAATCACAAATGAGTTAAAAGTAAAAGGATGAATAAAGATACAACATAATCACTCTAATCAAAAGAAAGCTAGCGTGGCTATATAATATCAGACCAAGCATATTTGAGAGCAAATATTATCAGGGATAAAGAAGTCATTTCATTATAAAGGGGTCAATTAATTAAGAGAATATAACAATCCTAAATGTTACAGAACCTAATAAAAGCTTTAATATACATGAAGCAAAAACTAAGAGAAGTACAAGGAGAAATAGATAAATCCATGGTGGTATTTAGGGATTTTAATACCCCTCTCTCAATAACAGATATTATAAGTAGACAGAAAATCAGGAAGGCTAGGAAATGCTTAACACTATCAGCCAACATGAAGCAATTGACTTTGATAGGACACTCGACCCAGCAACAGCATGCTTCTCAATCTTCTCAAGCGCACATGGAACACTAACCAAGACAGTCTTGATTCTGGGCCATAAAACAGGTTTCAATAAATTTAAGTCATAATAAGTATGTTCTCCAATCACAATGTAATTAAATTAGAAATTAATATCAGAAACCTCAATGGAAAATATCCAAATATGTTGAAATTAACCCATGACTTAAAGAAGAAATGAGAAAATATTTTAAACCGAATGAAAATGAAAACACAACACATTCAAATACTTCAGAGAAAATTTATAGTACAAAAGCCTGTATTAAAAATAAGAAAAGTCTCAAATCAGTGACCTCAACTTCATGTCAAGAAACTAGAAAAAGAAGAGCAAATTAGCCCAAAGAAAGTAGAAGGAAATAATAAAGATTAGAGTGCACATAAAATATAAACAATACAGAAAAATCAATGAAACCAAAAACTAGTTCTTTGAAAATATCAATGAAATTGATAAAAACCAGTTAATCAGGGAATAAAAAACAGAAGACATAAAATAAATCTGACAAAATCTGTGCAAGACCTGTACACTAAAAACTATAAAACATTGGTAAGAAAAATATAAGACATCCATAAATGGAGAAGTATCGTCATGAGTTAGGAGACTTAATATCGTTAAGATGTTAATTCTTCCCAAATCCATCTGTAGGTTCCAAGTAATCCCAATCAATATCCCAGCAGGCATTTTCCCCCAATATTTGGCAAACTGATTCTAAAAATTCAAATGGAAATGCAAAGGGCCTAGAATAGCCAAAACAAGTTTGAAAAAGAACAAAGTTGAAGGAGTAATACTTCCTGAATTCAAGACTTATTATGAAGCTACAGTAATCAAGACAGTATGAGACTGGCACAAGATAAACAGATCGAAAGAATAGAATACAGAATCCAGAAATGTGCCCACACGTGGAAAAGTTAACTGATATCTGTGAGGACAATTCAGGAGAGAAGAGGTAGTCTTTTTTCAACACACACTGCTAGAAGGATCAGATGTCCATATGCAAACAAAATAAAACAAAACAAAAAACAAAGACTTCAATTCTTACCCTCACCATATAAAAATTTAACTCAGAATAGTACTCTGAATATAAAGAAATGAACTACTGATACATGCATGGATGGATTTCAAAACAATTATGTTGAACAAAGGAAGTCAAACAAAGAGGACGTGGTGTAGCATTTCATTTGTATAAAAATCTAGAACTTACAAAACAATGACGATAGAAGGAAGATCAGTGGTTTGCAGAGACAGGGATCACAAAGAGGAACAAAGAACCCTCTGCCAATAATGGCACCGTTTTTATGGTTTCATAGGTGTAGGCACAGGTCCAAAGTAATCAGATTATATACTTTAAGCACGTGTCTCTGAGTATCTGTCCATCATACCTCGGTAGAGCTCTTTTTAAAAAGCAGGGGAGGCACTATCGGGTGACCTGAGACTGTCCCAGGTTTTAAGCTTGGGAAAAACAGACAAAATAACAGGAGATCACAGGTATAATCTACCTCAAATTTCCCTCACAATACACAGTCTACCTAAGTACTTGAAGTGAGTGTGCTCCTTGAAGTGAGTGGGCTCCTTGAAGTGAGCGTGCTCCTTTGTAACTTGCAATGGGGAACAGAGCATACCATCAGAGAAAAGGTCGTAACTAGGAAAGGCAAGAATTCACAAGCATACTTTTTGGTGGAGACATTCTCATCTCAGGGTCTTTTATTTATGGTAGTGACAGTGAATAGAAATTCTATTGACTGTGGACTGGCATGGGGAACTATCCCGGGGATCTGCCATGTTGCCGCTAGTTTCTGAAGGAAGGCACTGGAACTTTAACCTCTGTATCTGCAGTCTCTGGCCTTGTGCCTGGCACATTAAGAGATAACCAATCAGTATATGCTAAATAAATATATGAATAAACTAACTCTATAATGTAAAGAAATTATTTTTAATAGCTGAAAAGTTTACTACCTTTTTCTTATTAGCTACCTTAGGTGGAAATGAAGCCAGTAACACATTTTTCTAAGGATCCAAATAACCAGCAGTGGCTACAGTGTGGAAAAGTAATACCTGGTAATTTCTAGCTATAACAATCACCTACTAAAATATCTCTGCCACCAGTTAAGATCATAGGTCCTAACCTGCCTATCGGGAACTTTTAAGATCACCAAAACAAAATTTAGTGGTGAATTCTGTTTTGTAGCTGCCAAGAGTACAGTTCTTTCTTTTCCTTTTTTGGATTACCTTTGCAGTGTCCGTCTAAATATTCTTTTGATATGAATTAATGCATCATTTACGTTCCAAGCTTTAAAAAGTTTGATTTGTTTGGCTTGGATAGTATAAAAAGGTTAGAGACACTCTAGATTTAAAAAGGTCATGTGGAACTGACTAAAAGAAAATCTCACCTAGATCATCTATTTCCTTTCTAAAATGTGTAGAATAACAGTATATTCTTTAAGTAGAAATACATTTGTTATTGCTTGACTTTCTAAATATGATTTTCATTACTTTTTATTTCCTTTAACCAAGGACATGTACATTTATGGAAGTCTATTTTTCCGTTAGGTATAAATGAGAATTTGAGCAGAAGCCAAGTTTAATACTACATCCTTGAGCTGGCACCTGCAGCCCACTCCACTCTGGCCTGACCTCCCCTTTGTCCTGCCCACACTGCCAGCGCTCGGGCCCCTGCCTGGCCCCCTCCTATGGGAGCATGCCACTCCGCCTCCCACATGGCAATTCTCCGCTGGCTCAGCCCTCTCTCCTAGTCCTGTGTATCCAAATCTTCCCACCGATGGGCAATGCCGTGCTGAAGACTGGACAACCTGAAAAAGTCCTAGAACTCGATCATGTGTTCTCGAACACAAGTTCTCATTCGGTCTGAGGTGTGTTTCGAATATTTTCTTCTGCTGCTTCACTTTTCCTCTTAGGTTCTTCTGTCTCCTGACTCCTTTACTTTTCATCTCCCTCCCTCAAATCTGACTTTCTTTTCCAGAGTCTTTCCCTAAGCTCTTATAATTGGAAAAAAGTCTTCACAGGATCGCTATGAAGTACAGCAGAATATCTATTAAATGTTCTTTTAGACTAGACAAAGAAGCTGTTCATAACATTTGATGATACACATTATAATTCTAAGAAGGAGAGTAATTCTGAGAGTATCTTTTCAGCCAGGTCACAGCTATCTCTAAACATAAGGCGATTTTTGTAAAGATAAGAATATTCATGAAGTAATTTTTAGTAAAAGATAACAGGGGACCTGTGACAGAATTTTAGCTTGAAATTTTGAAGTAATTCTGAAAGGGAGTTCAGAGTGGCAAAAAGGCACACTGCTCCTGGTTGTACCCTCCTCCTATCCTCTTTCCTACTTCCTTATGTTTTATATAGTTCATTATCAACCAAAAATATTTACCAAGCATTTCCCATGTCCCATGTACCAGGAACTGTGCTACGTGCTAAGGATCCATTGGAAAGCCAAAGAGAAAATAGTTTCTGTCCCACAGAGCTGAAGGCCAGTGGAGAGAGAGAGTCATAAAGCAAATAAACATATACTTCACTATGAAATTGCCAATTACGATAAATACAAAGAAGGATGAGAAAAGGGTGTTACGTGAGAGAATAGTAATGGGACACAATTTATCTAAGTGCAGCTGGTCACAGAAGTCCTCTATACAGAAATAACTACTTTAAGCCTAAACCTGAAGGCTGAACAGGAATTAACGAGGTCTTTCATTGATTTTTTTCTTCCATAGTTCCTCCTAATGCTTCTGCCTGGAAATGTGTTCTCATGATTACAGAAAGTTCTCCTGCAAGTGGAGAGAGTAACTTCCAAGAAGAAGAAACATATCTCTCCGAGTATTAACTCCAAAACAGGTATTTGGCAGGAGAGGCTGACCTAGCCTGTGGTCACGTTTCCTAAGCACGGACATCCTTATTTTGGCATTCATCCTATTTCTTGGTTTTGCCTTACTTTCTTCTAGACTCTCATGATGATTATACTCTTATAATTTAAGCAAGAAAGTTCTTTTGTGTATCTTTTCCTACTGTAAGTTGAATCGCGTGAACGGGATTGAAAGGAACATGCTATTAAATTCCGGCAGGGCCACCTGACCCCATCTAAAGTACTGTAAATAAACAGCTATGTTAAAACGTGAAACATCGCTTGAAATTCTTCACATGTTCTGGGGCCATAGAAGCTCATATTAAGAAGTTACATCAAGTGGATCACTATGTACAAAGTAAAAGGAGAAATTCAATACTTAACACTAAAATGAAAAAGAAATTTCACTTACCTTCTTTGATTTTTTGATGTCTTTACTTGGTGTTGATTCACTGTCTTCCAGGACTGAAGAACTGCTCTTTGCACGATCATGCATGTTCCCTATGATAGAATATAATTCATTAGAAATACCTTTTCCTAAGGAATGAGAAAAAAGAGAAGTCCTGATGCCCTCAGTGTAACTCTATCAAGCCTGACTTAAGGGGAATACTAAAGAGAGCATACCACTACCACTGGGGCAGTGGGCAAGATCTATACAGCCTAGTTCCTAGAAGGCTGAGTTAAGGCAAAAAGCCCAGAATGACCTGACCAATGTTAAGAGATGTTTGCATGACCAGTACCCAAACAGCTACAAAGGTAACAGTGAGAATTAGGGAAGACTTCCATAAAATAGAATTACCTTCTTTAGTTAACCTAGTTATAATTAAATTCTTTGCACTCAAACGGACATGTTACTTTTGGGTGTTTCAAATTGATCCGCTTGTTATAACACTGAATAATCATCTTTAAAGTATACTCATGAAGCATACATATTCTTATAATTTTATAACATCAACTACTTAAATCTTACTTTTAATTAGTTACTAAGAATATTTACAGATAATATTTTAACATTTTGTTTCAAATATTCTAGAACTTACTCTGTTGAAGTTAGAAGGAAAAAAGTATGACGGGAACTACTCCTCCTCCTGCCTAAGTTCAGATCAGATGTCCACTACGATGAATGGTTATTTTTAATGAGGACACAGCAAAAAGCACACGTTTTTTTAAAAAAGTACACTTTGATGTAATGGTGTGGAAACATAAAAAAAGTGTTGTACAGCAAAACCCACATGATTTGGCTGTAGAAAATGTAGGTCTCAAGGGTAATCACCGTCCCCTCTATTCTGTGTCACCTGTTCTCTGACATCAACAAGTAGGCCTGGGAAAGGATCCGTCTTAAATGTCCATGATAAGATGAAAGACCCAAGTCTGAGCCCTGGGGGAAATAATGGGACGGCCAGCCGTGGCTCCAGGCCAGCCTGGTCTTCAGCAATGGGGTCTGGCAGTGCCCACCAGAGATAAATAAATTGAGATGTGGGACAAAGGCCCAACTTAATACTACTGGTTGAAAAGAAAAAAAAAAGGCAGTGACAAGGCTGTCCTGGACCCCTTAACACTGATACGTGAGTAGCCATGAGTGACACAAACATTTTATAGAAAGCTGTGGTGGTGACTAATGAGAACACGCACACCTGGGTCACGTATTTCATCGCTTGTTTTGAGGCTCCCGTGACAGTAAAAAGCAGGAAGCAGGACACATGTGTGTAAGCTCTAATGCCTCAAGCTCCACATCTGCGTGCGCATGTGTATATGCGTGTGCAGGCACGTGCGTGTGTGTGTGTGTGTGTGTGTGTGTGTGTGTGTTAAGGTAGCTGGCATTTTAAAGTCAAATGTGTTCATACCTTTTGGATTTTCATTGTAGTCACAAATAGCCCGTTCCTCTTGGTTGGTTTTCTCGCCCTATAAATGATAAAGAAACAATAGAATAAAAAATATAATTGTGATGGCCTGGAAAACATCATCTAGGTTTTAAGCAAGGGTTCTCGAGTCAGCCTCTAGCTCACAACATAAACATGTGACTACTGCTTCCCTCTGCTGGGCTTTTGCTTCAGATGCTGAGTGACTGCTAATGTCCCTTCTAGCTTCAAGTTTTTTGATTCCAAAATGTATGATTCAAGAATTCTACTCAAAGAAAATTCAGGAACCTTAGCTAGTATATGAATTGGCTCAACATTTTATACTGTCAAACTGGAGTTTCAGGAATTCTGTGTTAAAGAATTTCAGGGACCATGCAAACTGGAACTCATAAATATTCCTTACGAATCTTTCCCTCCCTCTGAAAGAAAACAGTAACTGCTAGAAGCCTTTTTTTTTTCCTCAGTGAGAGGAAGGACTCTTGAAAAAGGAATTAAGGAAGAAAATGACCTTGATAGCACAGCCCCATTTTGTAAATTAAAAACACACGCACATGAAACAACACAGGTTTACAAGTACACATTCCAATAAAAGGACAAACATGTTTCAGTGGTTGTCTGTGTTATGGAAAAGGAGAACTAAAAGGGAATCAATTTAAATAAAAAGGAGCCTTGTACAGACCAAAGATGCAAGTGATTCATCAACAAGAAGGTATGATTAACTCACTGCCCTGTGCAAGAGGTAGAAAAACTGGAAACAAATCGACATGGCATCATTCGGTTTGGGTTTCTGAATTCCCTACCTGTAAAGTTAGCCCGGAGCAGCATTGGCAAATGAATGATTTCAAACCTACCAGCTATCTCCTAGCAGGGTCCTTCTTGGACAAAACTGCCAGAAGGAAGAGATGTTTCTGACATTCCCAGCTCCACTTTTAGGATGATTTCCTCTTTCTCAGTGATAGTTCCTCCTCTCCCTCCTATAATTCCTTTCTTCTATACATCTGCACAGAACTGAGCACAGCCTCAAACACTGCTGTGAACAGCTTTTACTTGTCCACACACATGTAAATATACACACGTATGTGTGTGCACACACACGGCCCATTTCTGCCACTGGTATAGGGCTCCTGACTTGGTAATTTCATCATTTCAAGGACCCAGTATTGAACTTCTTGGTTAATTTCTCAGCAGTATATTGCACTGGCCCATATCAGTTCATTTCCACTCAAGTGGGGAACAGAATGCTATCCAGAAGTGTGGAAAGGGTGTTAGAAACAAAGTGTGCCTGATTCATAAATCTGCCAAAGCTTTTCCTATACAGCACACGAACCAAGTTATTCAGAGTATTTCTGCTCCCCAAGGAAGCTGCAGTCTGCCCTCTGCAGAGACCATGGAACCCATATGCTTGCTCTTAGGCAGGATCTCAGGATTTAAGCACGTATCATCATACCATTCCCTTGGTGTCAGTCAATACCTTTTCAATTGAGTTGTCACTGGCTTCATCCACTGGTATGTTCTTTTTGCCTTTTGGATATTCATCAATTTCCTCATCTATGTCCTCCAGTTCTTCATCTTCTGAAAATTCATGATCCTGTGTCAAAATTGATAATCAGGGAAAAGGTAAGGTTTTCTTTTTTAAAAAAACAGAGATTTGATTGCGGTCATAATTTATACCATCTCAAAGAACACAGAGAATACGATATTGAAGGCAAAGAAAATGCTGCATAACCTATCATGCCTATCAAGTTACTATATTACCAAGGTTTTTTCTGCACACTGATCCATTTCAACATTTTCAATGACTAGGATTCCCAAAATTCTATTAGCGTCTACTACAAGGTTAAAATGGGAAAAAAAATTAAATATGCTTTCTGAGATGTCTCAAAAGAATGCTTTTAAACTTTAGAGAACTTAAAAAGCTTTCTACTGTAGCATTATAACATAATCATATCTATATATTATATTCATTTTCCAAAACACAGGGACTTAAAATCACTTCAGAAGTACAATTCACTGATGTTCATGAGAGAGAGTTAAGTATAATTGCTTACATTCCAGAAAGAAGATAAAGGGCCACAAGCAGTTTAAATGGTTTGCTCTTGGTTATTTAAAGCAGAGGGAAAAACAGAGGTAGAACTTAGTCTATCTGGCTCCTGATCAACTAATTCAAATTATAAGACAGCCTGTCTACGGATTTGATAGACAGAGTAAATCATGTAATACTAAGTACAGGTGGAAAAGATTAGTTATATTCTTTATTCTATACTGACATTATTATTTTTTTCTTTGCCGTCTCCTATTTTGGGTGGAATACTGCTTGTTTCTTGTCATTAAGAGATCAGGCTCCTTATTGGACATTTTCTCCATATGCTTTTCATTTATGGCCCCCCAAATAGGTGAGGCAGTAAGTAATTAGCGTCCTTTATTCCCCTGAAGAATGTTTTTACAAGGTTCACCTTGGCCATATTTGCCTCAGATGACAGACACCCTTTGTATTCCTGAAGCCCAGTACCTAGCTTCTTGTGGTCACCTTCCTAGCTGCCATTTGGCTAAGGATGAGCTGGACACCCAAAAGAACCTTTGGGGGGGGGTATGAAAAATAATACTTCTCATAATCAACTCACCTTTCTTCTGGCAAAAATACCAAATGTGCGAGTTCAGGCCAGGGAGAGGCTATGTTTATATCTCACAGCTTAGTAGCAGGCCTAAGTGGCATCCTCAGGCCGACAGCACTAAGGGTGTGGCCTTAACAGCATTTTCACTAAGGACAAGGAATCCGGAAGTGAAGTTCAGAGATTTAAGAGTTTCGCCAGTTAGCAGTTATGTTGGGAGGGCCTGACTTAGGTCAAGCAAAGGTCATGAGGTGGTGCATGTGGGAGGGGAACGCGAGGAGGAAAACGGGGGACCAGGGTAGATAGCTGTATTAAAGGATGTGCTTCATGTTTAGGTTGGGTAGGGTTAACTACGAGGTAGCTACCAGTTACGAATAATTTCTAAAGCTTTCTTTTTTCTGTGTAACTTCCCTACTAAGTGACTTATATTGTATATTATGCCTAGCCAGAAGCACATATGAGAAGGTACAATGGTCAGAGACTACTCTGGAGGGGAATGGGAAGCAAGATTACGAGATTTATGGCCGATAGATGTATTCATGAATGCATATAAACGGAGGACAATTGAAAGAACAGTGTTCCTGAAACAGAGAATTTCAGACTCTGTCTCTCTCCCACAGGGAGGGGTCAGTGAGCTGTGTTACAGCAAAGTCCTCTTCTCGAAGAATTCTGCTAGTTTAGCACCTGGGTCAACGCCAACTGTGCTAGTTAACAAAGATATTAATGTAACCTTAGGACAATATCATGCTATTATAAAAAGGAACGTGACTTTGTATCTTATTTTAGAAATTAGCAAACACTCAACTGTTTTTATAATGAATTTACTCACAGCTTCGTGAAAATCTGTAACAATGAATAACTGCTGGAACGGTATCACTGTCTAAATTTGAGAAAGCTCTCGGAAAACATTTTCACTAGAAATCACATCAATTGTAGAACTTTGCACTTAAGCACATTTAGAATTAATCTACTCACATCTGGACAGCTTTAAATCACAGTACTTACCTTCAAACCGAAACAATTTAGGTTGGCAGAATACTGTCATTTTACAAAGAGAAAGGGCAAAGTTTAAATAAATACATTCTTGTCTCCAGAACCACATAAGACGTTAAATAGTCTAGAATGGTCAGTGGAAGCCCATCTTGTGTTGGGACCACAGGGACGAAGTGCACGGGCCCGGCGCTCACATAGGGGCTGCTGTCTCACCGCTCACAGCAACGCAGGTTGCTGCAGTCTTGGGTCTGGCCCGGGGCCACATTTCTTATGGGAAATATCAAGAAACCAAAACGTTCCTCATGCTGTTTCCATTTGATTGAGAATATGACTACAGTATGTACTTCAAAAACTACTTTTTTTGAGGTTGCTCTCAGCAACTGGCATAGTGGTCACCCAGAAGGGAGTGGGAAATGCCTGGAAGGAGGTTTGAAGGGAAGCACTGGGAGCACTCTACCTCGCCCTGGGTGTTGACTGTATGGGCACGTTCACTTTGTGGAAAAGGCACTGAGGAGAGAGTGGGATGGGCATTCAATACAAAGACCTAAGTACTGCTTTCCAGGCTTAGCACCATCAATCACGGCCTGAGCAGGGTGCCTAATAATATTACTTTACAGTCTCTCTGTAAAACGGGAAAAATGACATCAGCAATACCTACCTTGGAGGGTTTGTATCAAAGTTAAAGAGATTATTTACAGAGAAAAGAACACAAGCAAACAGTGAGCATCTGTATATAAATATAAATGATTTTAAATGTACACTGAGGACCATCAAAAAACAAGGAGCTTGGACACCTTTTTGCTATAATGTCCCAGATCTTACCACTAGAAAATAGTTTACTTAAAGTGTTTGCTTGTTTGTTCTACCCTCGTGTGCAGCTCCCTTTACCCTCTGCTAGGAGCCCAGCAGCTAGAGCGAGTAAGGGGAGAAGGCAGAACCCATCAGGAGCAGTCTCGGATGACAGGGAAATGGAGGGGTGCTGTGGGTAGACTGTGGGCCAGTGCTGCCTCAGATCCCAGTTAAATCCGGAAAACATTGCTACAGGGTCAAGTTTCCCGGTATTTCAGTGTTGGCAACGGATTCAAACATTATCACTATCACTGTGTATACCAAAGTGAGTCTGCAAGAGGGCATAAATAGAGGGACATGGGTTGCCATTTGCTGAGTACCCCTAACATGTTTCATGTGTTAACTAATTTAACTATCCAAAGACTTCTCCCTTTACCAAAAGAAATAAGATTCAGGTTCAAAAAAGAAAAGTGTTTCCAGGTGTCCACACAGCTAATCCACGAAGGGCTGGGGTTTGACTCCAGGCCTACTGGGCGCCAGTGCCCAGGCTCTTTCCTGGCTCTGCTCAAGTATGTGATGACCAGGACAGCTGCCCTCAGAGTTGGCCCCCGACCTCCTGCCCCATGCTGAAACTGAGAGCACCACAGGCTATTGCTTTTTGTTGATAAGGTCACTTAACAACACCTGGTGCTTATGTACTCTTGTATTATAGTAATAGCAAGGGCAAGTCTAAGATGTTTTTTTTCCCCAGGGTGCCTGAGTCCCTGACTCTAAAGTGGCTTTCCTGGAGTTCCCTCTTTGCTGACAAAGTGGGCTCTGGCCAGCCTTCTTCCAGGCCTCTCCCAGACTTCTCTGCAGTCTGCCACCATGCCATCCTGGGCTTGGGCAGGTCCCTGTCTTTCCTAGAAAGTATCCCTACCCCACCTCCTTCTTAGACTTCCCTTTCTCAACCTCCCCATTACCTACTGAGGTTTCCTCAAACTCTGTCTTCAGTTTGCTTCTTCTTGTACTATGAATGATGCCTCTCACTCAACTGCATGGCTTTAATGACCCATGAAAGCTGGTGATACCCAGCAATCTCCCTTGAGCTCCAGGCCCAGACACGGAACTGTCTGCTGAACAGTTCCTGAATCAACAACCCCAAGGAGGCTCCTCAACTTGCCCCTAACTCCTCTGTTCTCAGCCTTGGCCAATGGCACCCTTTCCACCTGGTTCTTCACACAGAAACAAGAAAAGCTTGGCCTTTTCCCTCCCTCCAAGTTGTTATTTCTTTACTAAGCCTTTGGATTCTACCCCTAAAGCTCTCCTGATAACACATGTCCCCAACTCTCTGTCCACACTGTCCTAGTCTTCTCTTCTGTCTCTGCCTGCCGTCCTCCAGCTGCCTCCTAACTGCTCCGGCTCTGCCCCTGCTCCTCTCCAACCTGCCCCCCACACTGCTGCCACACCGTTACAAAAGCCCAAGTGTGATCACCATGCGCTTGCTGTTTAACGCCTTTCAGGAACACGTAAGACCCTCTGCCTCTCCAGCCAGGACCAAATCATACTCTCAAAGTTGCAGTCACACTGAAATACTCTCAGGGCTCCCACAACCGGGAAAGCCCTGCCCCCGCTGCCTGTATGGCTAGCTCTGACTTCTCACAACTCAGCTGACATTTCCCTGTGGCTCCCAGGAAGCGCTTCCTTGGCCCTTCTCTGTGTGCCACTCTTGAACTGCTCTGTCGTATGGGGGAAGCTTCTGGTCAGCCTATAGAAACAGCTGAGAGTTCCCTGAGATCAGGAGCTCTATCTTACTCTCGCCATACTCAGGGCATAAAACCACTGTCCGCTTCTTAATTAAGGGACTTCGTGAAGGAACGCTGTAGATTTGTTTTCAGATCATATTTGTATCTTTGGGTAGCCTTGGCTAAAAAGACCATGGGAGGCGGGAAGACATCAGGTAACAGGGCATTGTTGAGCCAGAGTTAAAGGCAGGGCCACGGGAACTCTTTTTACTTGGTGTTCTTTCAAGACATCTGTACCTATCTAATGTCCCCGACAGGTTTACCTGTCAGCTACCGGAGGCTGCCTGTAAGCAGCCCTCATTTCTTAAGCTCTCCCTGGCTTGGGAAAGCTTCCATTCCCTTTTGGGTGCTTGGTACATGCTTATTTGTTGAATGAAGAGTATGTATTAAGTATTAAGTTACAGGTCAGGTACAACGGAAAGAATGAAGGAAGAAGGAAGGACAGCATCTTCCTGTACGGCAGTATTTTATCTTGAATATATATGTGTATAGCAAGTTGACCTCTATAATGAAATAACACAAAACATTTCATTGCACTCACCTCAAGAGCTGCTATTTCTGTGATACTCCTTTGTCGCTTACCTGAAAATATTTTTCTGCCAGAGTCCTCATTTGAAACTGTAACTCAATGTAACTACACACACACACACCTCACACGGGCCTCAGTAACAACCAGTGAGAAACTACAATAAAAGTTTGATCAACCAGCAGATGGGAACAATAAAGAACGGACCAGTTATTCCGATCTGTTTAACCAAGTAGTAATTCACATCTCAAAATGACGAGGCCTGTGCTCTTGACCAGAACACTACGCCTGCCCAAACTATTGCTTTGAAAAGAGCGCACAACGCTTTTGTTGGCCAAGGAAATGTGAAGAAATGGGAAGGAAATACTGTTTCAAAGTGGTTCTCTAGGGGTGCCTGGGTGGCTCAGTTGGTTAAACAACTGCCTTTGGCTCAGGTCCTGGTCCCGGAGTCCCCGGGACCGAGCCCCACATCAGACTCCCTGCTTGGCGGGAAGCCTGCTTCTCCCTCTCTCACTCCCCGCTTCTGTTTCCTCTCTAGCTGTGTTTCTGTCAAATAAATAAAATCTTTAAATATATATATATTAAAAAAGAAATAAATAAAAGTGGTTCTCTAGACCAGTTTAAATACTGAGATGAGCACATGTTCAGAACACTATCTTCGTATGGCTGGCTGGTGAGGTCTCCCCTTTGACATTAATAATTTGAGGGTAAGAGTTTCTTTTCTCCCTAAAGGCTTTTCCTTCATGAACTTCATTCTATCATTCATCTTAGTTAATCGTTTTAAGTCACCTTTTTAAATAACCATGTTGGGCCCTAGCATTAACAACACAGCGCTGTACACACTTGATCCAAGTATCAATTCCATTCCACTGACACTGAACGTGGTAGAATTCGGTAGAACCCTGCAATGCCAAGTTAGCGTGTTTGGTTAGTTAGGGGGAAATGGCCAGAGATCCCTACAGCTAAAACAAAATCTGCAGTTACTCCTAGGAGAGTTTCCTCTCTTTGTATTCTAGTCTCTCCCCTCATATTCTTTCTCACAGAGAATCAAATGTGCAAAGGATCTGGCTACACAAAATTCACAGGAAGTTTACCATTGAGATCCTCCTCGCTAAAAGTAGAAGAAATCCCTCATGCCCAAGATATGAAAGGGACTGGGGCGGGGAATCAGTTGAAAAGGGAGCTGTGAATAAAGAACAATCAAACAACCTATCCATATGATAAATACAGAAAAATTTAAGGGAAGTATGAATATACGCTAATAGAAAGCTAACCTCTCAAAGACTCAATACCTAATGTTAGCTTCTCTTTCTTTTTTTTTAAACTTTTTTTTGTCTTTTCACTGATTACAAGTCAAATTTGAGAGGCCTCAGATTTTTGATGTTTTTTTTAAGGTTTTATTTATTTGACACAGAGAGAGAGATCACAAGTAGGCAGAGAGAGAGGAGGAAGCAGCAGGTTCCCTGCTGAGCAGAGAGCCCGATATGGGCCCCGATCCCAGGACCCTGAGATCATGACCTGAGCCGAAGGCAGAGGCTTTAACCCACTGAGCCACCCAGGCGCCCTAGCTTCTCTTTCCACAAACAATTACCGATGGTATACATTTCCATTTTATTTTACTTGACACATTCTGACAAACAACAAACAGAATTACAGAACAGTCAATGAAGAACACACTGAGGGTACATAAGACACCTGGAACGAGGATTCTGACAGTAAAGTTCAGAAGTTATAGTTTAGAAATACAGAAGGACGGAAGACAAGAGACATTAAAGCTCTTCAGAAGTTCTTAAGAGTAAAGAACAATATATAACTTACAGAAAACTCAATTAATTTTAGAGTTCAATTTTCCTTTCTTAGAAAGCTTGTATGCAAACGACAAACACACTAGGAGTCAAGCAGCCTGTTAGAACGAAAGAATCCGAGAGTTAGGAGGGACTACAGTTCCACCGCCTAATCTGCTCCGTGTTACATGTGAGGAAACTGAACCCAGTGAGGAGCTCTGTCTGGCCAATAAATACTTACATGTTTTACATACTTCCTGAACATATGCTTAGGCTCACCTCCATTTCATGAGATATACTGCTGTTTGTCCAGACAGTAACTAAAAGACATCGCATTAAGATCTAAGCTCTGAATCCAGCTGACACTTGGTAGGTTGTTGCAAAAAGGACACATAAAAGGTGAAAAAAAAGCACTGTTTCTTAAAAATGTGAATTCTTCGCTTTAGCTTTACAATACTATCCACCTTAAAAATTATTCTATGTAGTAGACAAATTGTAATCAGAGACCAAAAGGAATTCATAGGAAATGAGATGCCTTTACATCCCTGAAGGATCTGTGCCATCTTTAAAGGGACCAGTCTGTATATACAAATGCAACATTCTTATAGTATACTCCTAGTTCCTAAATCTGTCTTTACTGAGGAATATAAAATATTAATTATCTGCTATGACCTTTTCATATTTCCTAGTGACAGATTTATAATTTGGGGGGGAAATATAACCAAGGATTAGTTTAAGAGGAGCCAAATTTACCAGTGCTTTGTGTTGTCTTCATCAGTCATTAATGTACCACACATAAAGCAACCATGACAAAAAAGCAATTTAATAAAATGTATTGAGTTTCTATTATGTGTAAGATGCTCAGACTGTTGGCTGGTCAACAGTTTTAAACTTAAAGTTTGTTAAATTTAAATTTTTAATTTTTAAAAATTTAAAAAGTTTAACAAACTTACAAATTTAAAGTTTGTTACTTTAGCTCTAAATAATGTGGTAATACATTATTCCAGAATGTTTTGGAACCTGGTGGCCCATTTTCTAAAAGCTGTTTTGACCGTATTGGCATTTTGAACCTCTGTACCTCCTGCTCTTTCCCCTTTCCCTCTGTGCTAGTAATAACTTTTGGGGGGTATGCCTTAACTTTGTCATATTTCACAGATCCTCTGATTTTGCTTGCTTTGTTAGACCCTTCTTCTCCCTCACCCGGTCTTCCCTGCTTTTCACTCTCTTC